>JAFIRS010004985.1:0-68848 GCA_018342105.1 Gonioctena quinquepunctata
TTGGGAAATGTATTTCGATTCTCAGTAGAAAGACCGATATTTTGAAAACGTCCATAAGATATTATCTCTTGGTTGTTTTCAAATACTATTGGGAGACTAATAATAAAGTCGAAATTAGTTTGGAGTTTGGTTAATGAACTCTCATTGCTATTTGAAATTTTTTGATTGAGAGTCATTGCCAATATTTTCTTGGAAAGTGAAGAAATTTTCATTGGTTTCATAAGCCTGCAAAAAAAATTTATTTTAACGAAATGCTTTATCATGCTACAATATTGTTTCGTAACTGATGTATCGCTTATTAAAATAACGCCTTTTTAATGAAGAAAAAATGTATAATTATCATTCAATAATTATTATTACTGTTTGTTTAGAATTAATTTTTACTGTCTTTTGGATTCACGTTTGAACTATCTCATAACTCACTCGAAATCAGCTAACTCCCTAATAAATGCATGTTTCATGTTTGAATGAAGCATCTATTGAAAATTAACTCTACTAACATGTGTACTGCATAAGATTATATCGTTAAATGACTTTTGGTTATTAAATACTGTTAGTTATAAGTTTTTGAAGTTAACAAAAAATAAAAAAAATAGGTTCTTTCAAGAGTATATAGATATGGTTGTTTTTATATCTCAATAGTATTGAAATCAATGTATTCAAAATTATTTATCTATTTTTATATGTCTATAAAAAATTCATTAATTAATGGATTAGTTGAATATTTTTGGAGTTTTCCTTCATGTATTTGACTCTTTTGAAAAAAAATCTTGAAAAAAATGTTGCTGACGTGGTATCATACTACCTAACCGTAGAACGACGTTTGAAACACTTTCAAAATGTGGATTATTAGGCGATTCTTATTTTGTTTTTTGAACTGTTTAGAAACGGAATGCATTTATTTGTTACAATAATTCACAGAGAGAATATCAGTTATGGAAGCTAATCTCTTTTTTTTTCATTCCAGAATTTGTTTCGAATAGGACCCACCATTAATTAACAATAGTTCTAAAATAATTCACTCCACATTCTAACTTTCTATTTCTGGCATTCAATGTTTTTATTAAAATGGCGTCTGTGTCGTTACTCTGCTATTCGTTTTGAAATAATGATCCGTCAGATAGCGAAATGGAAAAATTAATAATACTGATTTCTGGTTTGCAACTATCAATGTTATTTACTGTACTGTTGGTTGCTTATAAGTGCCCACCACCTTTTCATATTCATTCCTCGAAGATCTAATACCGCGGTGGAGAGCTAGATATTAATCATATAGGATTTTTTATTTCAGATTTTTATATATAAATCCGGTTATCGAAAAAAAAATTACTCAAGGGTTTTCGGGACTGGATATACACTGGTTTCTTGATATTCTCGATATTCAACAGTGTTTCCTGGATTACGCTTTTATAAATATTTTAGTTATAAAAACAAATTTTTTTTTACTGAAATTGTAAGTGATAAAGTTATTCCCATGAGAAATAGAGTTACTGAGTTTTTGAGGTCGCTGATAACGAATTTCTTATTAGAATTGAGATTTCATTTATGGTTTCTGTAAATATTTGAAGGAGTCTTTATTGATGAAGTCTCTTAAAAGATAATATAATCTAGAAAATTCATGGCGCCAGAGAACTCACATGTGTATGAAACGAATTTATTTTTTTATTTATTTATTTATTTAATATATGGGAAAACCCCATTACGGTTATATATACATTATGAATAAGGTCTACATTTATAATACAAATCAAAATATAAGTATAAAAATATAAAACTAAAAATACATAAAAAAACGTAAAAATACATAAGAATAGATAGCTCCTACTAGCAAACGGAAGAGGAAAAAAAATAAACTTGAAATTTATAAAAGAGAAAAAAAGGCTTGAAAAACTAGAAAACAGTACCCACACAGCACATGTACGTACAATGGATGAACAATGGACGTTGAATATGGATGTTCAAGACATCCACTGGATGTCCAGAATTAGTTCAATGTACATTCAATGGACGTTCAATGGACGGCCAGGACACCACTTTGGACGTACAATTAGCCCAGATAACGTCCAATGGATGTACATTGTGCGTATTTTGGGCATCCATTGTATGTCCATATTTGGTAAAATGGATGTCCAGAACATATCCAAATAACAACCACTGTGGTCGTCCAATGTACATCCATTGTATATCCAAAATGAATCCAGAGGATACAGATTATACAAGGTGTCTTGTAAATAATGGACAATACTTTGGAAACATATTGTAAAGGTAAAACTAACACAAGTTCTCATACATACATTGTTCTTGTAGTGTGCCCCTTTTAGACATTTCTACTTGAATAGAGAATCACAAAGACTTCTCGATGAAGTTATCACAAAAATCTCGGTGATACAATATTCGAAAGGGAATAAGTACCAAGTGTTATTTTTTTACCTATACCATATGTTATTATTGCCCAATATTTCAACACCCTGGGTAAATTACATTTCATATCAGAAAGTTGACATTTGATTGTTGAAACCCAAAATTCCTTAGTGTTCTGGATCTTAATTAAAATGTTTACGAGCATGGCATATCAGGATAAATATTCTTTGATAAGTAATTTTTCGTAAAATCATTAATTTTGGAAATATACATTTTTTAATTCAAAATTATAATTTATATTCCAAAAATAACCCAAAAAAAAATTTAAAACAATTTTCTCTATACAATTCCATAAATGAATTTCAATGAAATTTGTCTTCTCACATATTTCAAAGTTTGAAATTCAACTAAAAATTGATACAACCAAAATTGAGCTACTAGAATTCTCTAGTTTCATTCTTTTATATCTTGCACAAAATTGACGACACTTTCAAAAACTAACTGTTTACACATCATCCACCAAAGGAATTCATTAAATAACAACATAAATGTAAGTAGATACTCTAAAAAAAATTATAATAAAACAACACTGGTCAAAAGTATAAATAAATAAAAATATTCTGAGAACGGTTCATTTCCTTTCATTTGCTCTCCTTAATCATTTCATATTTGCCTCGTCTATTTCTTTTTTGTTCGTTTTTTCATATGCCTGTTCTGCAGCACCTGTATGTATCTATATATTCAATAATAATCAACAATATATCTTTTGTTCCACCCACTGATCAGGAAGTCGGCCATTTTCAAATTCTTGAATGATTGTTTCATTTTCGACATGGTAAATATATTGAGATGCGAGACCTTTGCTTATAAGTCGGGGTGAAAACCTTATCATTAACTCATATGTGTTCCCTCCTCCAGTTTTTGAAATCTTATTTGACTGAAAAATGAATAATCAACATAAAGGAATAAAACTTTGCTTCAAAGAGTACGTACAGGAAAGATTTGCCAAGTTTGAGTTTGTTATATATGATCATTACTCCAACACTACTTGGAAAATTATACACCTTCATTTATTTCACTATTGACAGGAGACACTTGAGAGGGACTCAATCCTTTTTTTTCCATTGTTGGCTTAAATGGGGGGAGGTAGAGGTAATTTTCATTTGTTTCATCGGCCTCACTTTCTTCTTTCGATATTTTCTAGACTATGGATCATCATCTTTCAGATCACTGCTGTATTCAGCCACTTTTGTTTTATTTCTTGCTTCCAAGATATCTGTAAATAGGTTGCATTTCTGTTGAAACTTGCAGCACACTCATTTTCATCTGAAGTTCACCACCATGCATCAGTCGCACTATCTTATAATATTTATTCCAAAGGTTTTTGGAACCCATATTAATCATTAATGAAAAGTATACTTGTTTATTACCATCGATGAACGAACGAAACGGAGTCATAAATGGAGAGCAAAGACGCGAAGCATTAACCTCACATTTCTCAACAACACAGGCACGTTCCACTAAACGTTCGCGGCGCTCGCAACGACCCAAAAAATTGCCCGCGAATTTCAAAAATATTTCATAGGCGGCAGGAAAAAATAGCAACCGGAAAAATAACGTTTTTCGATCCCGAAAAGAATACAGTGATTGAAGATACTTACGAATTTCATTTGAAATAAAAATAAGATTCTTATAGGGATCAAACTGAAATTCATATAAATATTTTTGGACATTGAATGGATGTACAATGGACGAACATTTTAACATCCAATGGACGTCCATGTTCACACGTACAATGAACATTCAATGTCCATGGACGTTTGGACTTGAGATGGACCTAAAATGGACGTCCAATGGATGTCGTGTGTTCTATGGGTATTGATTAAAAGTGAATATTGTTTACGGAAGATTTAAATTGTGCTAGGCTGACACCAAAAACATTGACTTTCTGCTTGTTTATAATATCTAATGATCTATCTAGAGGAGTATTTTTACCATAATTAGTACTGTGAACATTTACTAGAAATGTATTAGGATTTCTTAGTTGTTAGTAAGGTACATTCAATTTAACAAGTTCAAGAAGCTCGTTGCAAACAATCAATCCATTCGTTAACTTAAAGATAAAGCACAAATCAGAAGTAGTTCTTCTTTTCTCTAGTTTCGATAAATTCAGATCATGAAGTAAGGATGAGTGTCATGTGCCCTGCATACTTTCAAACTATCATCACTGCTAAATAATAGGTCCAGGAACACGTTCCTTTCTTTTGGTATAGATATTAATTGATGCATGTGAAGAAAACTATAACACTGACTGATGGCTAGAGCAGATGAACCTGGAGGACAAGTGACCTTCACTCCAAATCGTCATGCTCCACGTTGCTTCCGGGAGATTGAAATCACCAAAGATAAAATTTCGTGTCAGGATATTTCTCAGCAATCTACTCTACAGCACGGCAGTGATCCAAATAAATATCTAGGGAAGATTTAGGCGGAATATACACTCCTCCAATTATGAAGGAATATTTGTTCATAGTACAAGATAAAAATATGTTTTCTATATTGGAAGATGAATTTTTTATAAGTTTGACAGAGACTGAGTTCTTCAAAGCAATCAAAACACCTCCACCTCTCGATTTCAAACTAGTAACGTGGTTTCTGTCTACTCTAAATATTTGAAAGCCGCTAAGGCACAATTCAGCATTGGAGATGTCGTCGCTGAGCCAACTTTCACAAAGTATTATGACGTCGTATACTGAAGTTCCTGTAGCCAATTGAAGATCCTTTAATTTCGTTCTTAGACCTCCTACATTATGATAATAAATTTGTAATGGGGTTAATTCAGGTTTTTTACATCATTTCTGACAGTTATTTTGGGTACGCCTTGTATATACTTTATGATTAAATTGCTTTCTCCTTTTCCTTCTCTTTTTTTAAGTTCATTTCCAGTGCTCTTGTTGCATTTTTGTTTGATCTCTGTTTATTCTGAATTCAGTAGAATATAATTTGTTCTTGGACTTGATTATTGAGTTAACATAGTTAGAATCAGAGCAGATTACTTTTAATGGTCTTGGTTTCATTGAGTTCTTAATTCCAACACGTAATACTTTTATAATATTCTCTGAAGCATCTTCCACTCCCATCAAATCCATGACGTCAGTTACCGCTTTTTTATCCGCTACAATCCGGGTTTTGAGCTCAGATGAATCATTTTCTGGTGAATTGTATAACATGAAATTGCAAGACCTAGACATACGATTTCGAACTTCAGACATAAAAGACTCCATATTTTGATGATTTGTTCCTTCAGCTCTCTCTTTTACTTGGTCAAGTTCCTGTTTCAGAGTTTTGACTTCTGCTCGAAGAATTTCAATTTGTCTGATTACTAATGGAGTACTAGTAAATGCTAGACGACACTCCTTGCACAGAAACATCAATTTTCTTTTCTGTAGAACGGCTGCTCTAAGTTCAGAAGTGGCCAGACCTGTACATTCTTCAGTTGGATGCAAGACTATGTCACAACTGTCACAACAAACCAACTTTTCTCCAAGTTCATTATCACTAAGATGTCTAAAAACCATGGTGTATTCACTTATACCTGTAAAATATTGGGACAAACTGAAGGACACCAGCCCACTTGATAAAGGGAGTTATCTAGAGTTTCAGATGGCGCCGACGTCGTTTCTTGTCATAATTCAGTAAACTGCAATTACAGACCACACAGGGTGTTTTTGTGTCTCTGATCCGTTCTGTGATTGTGCTTTTGTCGCCTTTAGGGTTATGTCAATTCGTTGTGAAATATTTTGAGGTTGATCGATCGATGAAACATATTTTAGAACAAACTATTCCATGTACTTTGTCAGTGTTATATAGAATTTTCGAGAGGTGTTCCGAAATAATTCTAATTATGAACCGTACCTATTTATTTTGTATGGTTAATTTTCTATTGATACGGCTCCACCGAGTTGGTTCTTATGTATTTCTGTCCCTGTTTGCTCATGATAAAAATCTTATGATGGAGCGGATAATGATTGTATGAAGTGCTGTAAATTTACATACAGTTACTTCATTTTGCTTTCAAACCAATAAAAGTACGGGAGATGCAATCTCTTTCGCTTTCTGAAAAATCTATATTCTAGTCTGAAGGAAGTGTTTTGCGACATATCTAAAGCTTTTGACTGTTACGTAAGCTTCATCTCTACAGCTTCAGAGGACGAAGCTTCAATTGGTTCGAATCCTATCTGAGTGGAAGAACCTCTCAGCTTTTGGACAAATTAAGAGTTGTTCACTATTTTGGCAGACAACACGACTATCTTATCGCGAGAACTCAAATAACCTTCATATAGCGGAGTAAAAATAGCTTAAAAGCATGCATTATTTTGGAATCCTGGAGGACTCCATGGATTTTCCTAAAACATTCTGATATTACTTAGAAATTGCTAGCAGAAAAAAGTTATAAACTTATATTCGTGCGCTGCTTATTTATTAATTGTTTAAACAATGAAAAACAATTTTGTTAGGCAAAATTTACCCAAATTGATGCTATAGGGGTTTTTGAGGTCGCTGAACCAGAATATGACTGAAAAAACGATGGCGTGGCCAGTCGTAAAAGTAGATTTCATGAATGATAATTTTGCAACATATTTGTTAAATAATAAATTAAGTACACACTTTACGGTTGGTAACTGTTTATATGTTGTTCCTTATATCATCATTAATGCACAGTAAAAAGTTCCGACAGTCCCCTAACTTTCTGAAGCTAAAATCTAATATTACTCTACTACTAGTAAAATGTATAAATCAATTTGAATCTTCTCTGAACTACCTTTGCCCATTATAATAATTTTTTTCAACTTGTGATTGTAATGTATCTAGTAACTAGCAAGTCAAATAATTTCATTATTACTTTTTTATTAATTTTTTATTTTATATATATTTTGTATAAACATTTTCCCATGAGATGACAATCTTCTGACTAAACGTATTGGATATTTCTTCCAAAGAGCCATGGGACCCTCTGTGACGGTTCGGAATTCACTAGCCAAAATCAAGATATCTTCATAGAATAAAAAGTCCACTCTTACTTGTGAAATTCATGTGTTTATTAAAAAGTGTTAATTATCCTAATCATAGTCATTAGCCTTATCGATCTTGGGAGTAGGCCTTGTTCTTCCGAACAACTGCTTGGGTTAGATCGCCCTGCTTCTCCGAGTATCTCATGTGGGGTGTTACTGAAAAATAAAAGAGAAGCATTTAGATTATTTTTTTCTCCCCTCACCTTTGTTAGTAGGGCTCACCTTTTCCGGAGAAGTCATTCTAAGATAGCTGGAAGCAGCCTAGACTGTCGCTCACCAGGATTCATCGACTTCTCAACTTCATCAACAGATTTTATGATATCTACAATGAACTCTCTGATCTTGTTCAAATCAGAAGGTTGTTAGAGAGGTAATAGTCCGGCAGAGATGGGCAGTGAATGGCTTGGTAATAGTTTGTATCGGAAAGTTTAATGGAACAATGTCATCGGGGACATTTTCTAATCCCCACAATTTTCAAGTTAATTCATCATCTGGAGACATCAGTCCACTCTCCTACCTTTTCTCATTACTTCGTGGAAGTTTCCATGATCCCAAAAAGGCCATTTGAGAAGAAATCACTTTGAAAAAATCGCCAGGTAGACTTTAAGAAAAATCTTATTTTTGACAGACAGATGTAAGTAAACATTGTAGTAAGTTTCGAGGATTTTATCTCATTTTCGCACCAACTGTTCTGAGCGGGATCTTGTTCGTAGAACTATAATCTTTGTAAACGATCAATTCACAATTTTTTGCATGAAGTAATATTGACAGAAAAAGAAAATTTCATAGGTTTGACATTTTGCGTGACACAAACAACAAACATTCCTTAACCGCGCCATCTACTAATGAAGTTCTAAGCAGAATTTAACGTTTTTCATTTGTTGTCCCCCAAAAATTCTAGACAAAATCGAATCAGTGAATACACCAGGGTTTTTAGGCATGTTAATTATCACATAAAGCACAATTGGAATTCATGACTTACAATTTCCTGAGTCCGGCTCTGTTTCAGTCGTGTTTAATGGCTTAGTGAAGTTTTTACCCTGCTCTGGGTCGGAGTTTTTATCGTTGAAATAATATCTTTTTTGCGAGATAAAAACTGTATGATATCCTACGACTTCTGTACTGGATAGTGGATTAGATGGAAAATAACAGATTATGCAACCACTCAGTGAGATCACAGCTTCATCAAACTATATAACTTCTACTAAGCTATAAATTGATATAACACAAAGTTAGATTGAACTTGTTTATCACTAGAAAAAACAATACTTTGCAGGAGCTTTATACTTTATACTCTCACTCTCAGCCTTCTTTCTCACATTCAATGGATCATCATTGAATTTGAGTAGGTACAGTAATACAAACAATTTTTTTTTCATGAATATTCTGTTATTTTTTCAAGTGCGAATACAGAATCCTCTTAAAGTGACAATTTCAAGTTATATAACATTTGAAATTATTCAGAACAGGAAACGAATTGGTTTCAATTTTAATCAAAATTTGTGACTTGAGAGTCTACATTGTCATCTATCAATTAAAAATGGACTGCATCCAGTTTGGTAAGAGTAGAATAGTAATTTATGTAACAAGTCCGGAAAATAGGTTTTTTTTGGACGAATAGACAAAATTCTAGGACGAGCCGTAGGCGAGTCCTGGAAGTCTGTGAGTCCAAAAAAACTATTTTCGGGCGTGTTGCGTACAATATTTTTTCGGCAACCGTGTAGAATAACAAATCAATGAGATGACATATTTCATTATTTCTTTATTATACATTTTAATTCTTATTTGAATTAAACAGAACAGAACAGAAAATACTACATATTAACAGAAACCTTCTAATTTTTATTTATATTGAAATTAGAGCAATTGCTAATATTAAAGGGATTCAATTCAAGATTTTCATATTTACAATGACAACAACGACGTGATTCTTCCCGGCCTAGTCCGGGAAGTACGTACTTCCCGGACTAGGCCAGAAAATGCTACTTTCTCAAAGAAAAAGCGTCCGGGAAGTGGGTACATCCCGAACGGTTGCCAAAAAAATATATTTCTTTTATCCCCATACCGCAGCAGAGGAAATTCGATTCTGCAGAAACTACTCCTAGTGTTGGAAGCTCTTCTTTTTCTTCTATGAGTTTTCCTACACTTTCAATCGGTGCATCTGAACTCTCTTGGCATCTTGGCACATGCAAATGCAACAACAATTTCCTGCAGAGTGTACAGTATCTTGTTGCTGTTCCTGCAACATATAAAATAATGTTTTTTACAGATATGAAGATCAGATTTAACGAAAAATTGTTGTAAGACAGGAAATACATTTCGAAAAATATCAAAAACTGAATTACATTCAAAGAATAATTTACAGGTATATATTTCTTTAGTAAATATTATTAACGACGAACGTGACGCGCGGAAATCCCAATGGGAAAAGTAATATAAAATTGGAAATATCACATGTAGGAAATCAAATTTGCATGATTATGTATTGAATAGGACACGTCTTATATCATATATGCAATGCAAGCAAGTTTTCTGTAAGGTAAATATAATAAAAACAGAGCTTATAAATGTTTTATATTTAGTTGTAATTACCAAATTAATGGAAATAGAGATTCACAATCCAATTATTTTTACCACAAACTGGAAATAAATGACATATAATTATCCTTTCCATTGTTTTCCATTACTCTATTAACACTTTTCAATGAACTCCAATCGATAATTCACTTTTATTCGTCAATTTCAACTCAGTCACTGTTAGGAAGTCTCTTGACCGTTAATAACCTCTGAAATTATAAGATTACTGCGTCAGGAGAAATAGAGAAAAAACGGTGAAACATCTAAAGTTTCTTTCTACCAAGAAGAATACACCTACACTACACAAGATCGATTATTACTGATTGTATTTGTATATTCTCATGAAATACATTTTTTTTCTCAGTTGTAATACCACAAGAGAGTGAGAATAAAGTTAGAATAATTCGACAGATTTTCGAACTGGTTGCCAGGCAATAGACACGAGACGGGCTCGAGTGGCTATTGCCAAATGGCAACGAGTTTGAGAAAGAAATCTGGAGAATTATTTTCTACTTTATCGAACTCTCGTGAGGTATTCTGTAGATTATTTTTTGAATTTATGATCACAAACACTCTTCCTCGCAAAATGATATAAAATGAACTAAATCGGCTTTGATTCATTTCTCACTATTCATGCGGATTGATGACAGACGTCAAATTGAAAATATAGGTTGTCAAAGAATAAAAACAAAATACCTCAAATTAATTCCGCGGCAATTTTCTAGGTATCTTATTCTCACTATAATGATGTTTTGATTGGCCGAAACGTACATGAATGATTGGAATTGAAAGTTGTCATTGGTTTTTAGAAATGTCAAAAATAATCAAGATTGTTCTTTGACAACCTATAGTTCCTATTTGACGTCTGTCATCAATTCGCATGAAAAGTGAGAAATGAATCAAAAACGGTTTAGTTTATTATATCATTTCGTGAGGAGCTGTGTTTGTGATCGTAAATTCAAAAAATAATCTACATAATATCACACGAGACATCGAAAAAGTAGTAAATAATTCTCCAGATTTCTTTCTCAAACTTGTCATTTGGCTATAGCCACTCGAGCCCGTCGGGCTCTCGTGTCTATTGCCTGACAACAAGTTTTCTAAAATCTGTAAAAAAAAAATTTTTTATTGGTGCCCCTTTTTACCCATTTAAAGCACGCCTCAGCGTGTTTAAATCGAACTTTAAAAAACGCGCGTTTTTTAAAGGTAACCATGACAACATCAACAAATCGAGAAACGTTATGTCTAAATGACAAATTTTTGATTATCGATCTGACAGGAGTACCTTGTAACGTCAAATAAAATATTACTCACAATTCGTTCATTTATATGTGCTCCTCCATCCATTTGATGAACTTTTCATATTTTTTTTATATATATCACTGGAGTTTCGCGGTATTAACCGCGATTCTGCCTCACTATGCAAAAAATCGATATTAGAATCATTCATTTTTGAGCTCTGGTGACAACAAATATTGATCTCTGGTAACAAATTGCAAATGAATGTTTTTCTCATTTCCATGACAACGAAAGGTATACTGATGTCACATCACGAATTCAACCTTCTTGTATTATTAATTCTTATTTCTATTTTTTGTAGTAATAATACTGTTATGAGCACTCCTTATCAAGTATTTTAAATATAGACATATGTAAACTGAAACTGAAGAATGCCAATATAATAAATCAATTTTCGTTCGATTTCAAATGCGGTCGCATTAATAGTAAAATTAATATGACGCCTCATAAAGTCGATACTTCCCCTATCATTTGTGTCGGCACCTCAATCGAATTTCCAACCATATTTTCAGACATTCATAACTAATAGTACGTCGGGACAGATGAATGACCCGCGGTCTTTTGGAAGCGATAATAGGCTTGGTGATATATCATGGCGGTGTGTCTACTCGAGGCAACTTGCCGACTCATTAAATATATTTTATTGTTTTCGGGCGGCATCGTTTGAAGACCTAACGCTATATATCATGGCGGTGACGTTAAGTAAGCGTAGACTCCGTTCAGATTATCCGAAGTATATATAAATTCTCCATACTAGAACTCTCTTTCATTCAGAATCCAGTTGTCGAACGAGTCAGTCAGTACAGAGCTAGTTCTGCTTCATTATGAAGCGACTAGAAGTAAAGTTTAATTTCAATTAGAGAAGATGAAGTCTCATCTTCCTACGTTAAGTAAGCGTAGACTCCGTTCAGATTATCCGAAGTAGCAAATTAATCAACCATATGCAGAATCATAGTGATAGTGTAACGCATCAGAAATCATCTCAGTAATAATTAAATGAAAGGAATTAATATTTATCAAGAAGCTAAGTAATCATATTGCAACAAGTGAACGCGTAATATAACTCGGAAATAAAACGGAATAATTAAGTCCTAATTAAAATATTGTGCATTACTCCAGTGGAGGGTAAGAAATCAACTTGTTCATTTGGCAAGGTATATATGTATAGTGTTATAAGAAAATATTTCATTATTGATTTCATAGTAGAAGAAATTATTGATTCAACAGAAGTAAAATTATTATCAATTGTTTAAAATAACTGAAGAACAGTTATTTTAATTGTCAACCTATATTTGTTTCTCATTTTAGATTATTGTTTATTCAATTTCATTTTTGACTTTCTATACATTTTCTCAGTAAATTATACCAGGTAGTTGTTTTTATATTTTAGAAAATACATATATATATATATATTATTACAAGTCCTAATTGTATTATTATTCCGAAACAATCTGAGATTGGTCTTTGTACTGTCAAATTAAGTCCCCCGCTTCATTACATACTGAGTGAAACAAAATCTCAAGCCGCTCTGAGATGTTGTTCCGTTATTGGTCAATAGACAGATAACCCTCAGTATGGTTAAGGCATAGCTAAGTTAACAAAAACTAACGAGCAGTTATGATATTTGGTGTCAGGTGTCGAGGGTGTCGAGGGTGGATTTACAGAAAAATAACGTTTATATGTTGATTTTCGCAAAAGATGTCAAACTCAAATTTACTCGATGCAAATAAGAATGAAAATATAGTAAAAAATTGTTTTTCTCGTAAAAATATTATCAGAATTTGTGTAGTTAAAAGTGTGCATATATTGCAGTTTGCACTAAAGTTGTCATATTGGAAATTCATCTGGAAAAATATAATTGCAAATATAGAATAATTTTTAATATTGTTTGTGGAATGCTAAAAGGAATGAAATTGTAGAAATATTCAGCAAAAGATAAACATTTAGAAAGTAATATCAGTACAGAGAGTTTGACGAGTGGAAAATCAAAACATATATATCGTTTATACAAGGCTGATCTCAGAAAGTATTCGGAAAGGAAAGTGAAATTTTTTATTCAATGGGGATTTTTATTAAAATTGTTAAATCATGGAAACTCCGACAACAGTGCCGTGGATTGGTAGGATTAACTATGAACCTACCATTACTATCAGTGTGGATAATTTACCTTCTTTTAATGGTACTACAGATATCAAAGGTTTTATTCGTGAAATTGAGTATTTGGCAGCTGTAGCAAGATGGACAGACAGTCAGATAAGTTCCATAGTTAGATTAAAATTGACAGGAATCGCCAGATTATTTATAGATACAGATGATAAATTAAAAAATACAATAAATTGGCCTGAATTTAATTTTTATAAGGAAATTAAAAATCCGCAGCGAAATTACGAAAATTTACAGGAATTAATAGGGTTGATGACGTATTAAATCAAAAATTTGAGCAAGATTCCCTTGTTCAATTTTGCATGGGATTGATAGATCATGTAAGGAAAAAATTTTTATCTGCCATCCTGTTTAAAAGGCCAAAATTAAGAGAAAGAAGAATTAATTGAGACACTAACAGCTCAAACTAATATGAATTTTAGAAATTTCAATACGAATAAAATAGGTGTACACATTGCAATCGTAAGGGTCATGAAGAATCAAATTGTAAGAAGAAAAATTGTGTATGTTACCATTGCGAAGAATTTGGTCACCTATCAATCATATAGATGTCCAAATAGAAATAGCTTTCGAAATGATATATTGAGTGAATCAGGACCATGGTTTTCCGACTATGCTAAGGAAAACAGATTTAGAAAATTTGGAAAAATAAAGAAACCAAGAAAAAGGTTTTCTAACTATTCAATGGAAAATAGATTTCGAACTCAGGGAAGAATGAACGAACAAGGACGTAGATTTATCAATCAATCAAATAGAATCCGATATCAGAATTTTGGGAGAGTAATGGACAGAAGGCGAGTAGTTTGCGTCAACACATGTTCACCTCCTACGAGAGATGAAGATGGGTTGCGGAAACTTAGGTGGCTACCTCCAAGTGGTATCGCTGGATAACGGGGTTGACAAGGAAAATCCAGTGGGAATGACCAGAAATGGTCAAAACCTGCGGATCTCTAAGTCAATCTCAAACCAAATGCCACCACAACATGGCTTAATCCAAGGCGTCAAGCGACCCAGCCGAGGGATGGATGATACCTGAGCCAGTCAGGTATCACAAACGGAGCCTCTGGGATACATGGCGACCTCCCAGAGTATCTGCCTTTCACCTGCGCAGGGCACCGCAGGTGTGGACGACCCTTTCCCCTACACTCGTGGGAACGAAATGGAAACCACAGAGAAAAAACAACCCTGGGAACTTCCAGTTGAAGAAGACCCAACACCGATAGCGGGTATGGAAGTCGAGGAGATTCCAGTTGAATCACACTTGGCACCAGAAACCGTAAACCCAACCGAGGAGGGATCAGCAGATGGTCGAACACCTACGGAGAAACTCCCGGAAACAGAGTGGATTCCAAAGCCATTTGGTAAAATGGAAACCAAAAAGATTCTTCAGCTCATCAAAACCCAGGACATGGGGATAGATACTGAAGAATGGCTTGTCATCAAGAGACAAGAGGAGGCCCCGGGTCTAACTCTTGTCTTTCAATCTTCGACTGTGACGCCCTAAGTAGTAGGCGACACAGAACCTTCGGAGAGATCAGCCCGGAAACAGGCATGAATCCGAAGAACCTTATCAACAGGCTTCTAAACCTAATTAAAGGCACAAACCTGTTTGAATGAGGAACCACTGACGACAGAGTGATACAATAGACCCCAGCTGGTCGCAGTGTCAAGGGAAGCTAAGTGCCAACCCTGTCTCTGGCTCGTCAGCTTCCAACCAACCAACCAACCAACCAATGGACAGAAGAAAAACAGGAAATAGTTACGCGAATGGAAATAGTCCGAGAAAGTATGGAAAAATGTCCGGATATAACAGGAATTTAAATAGAAAGAAGCAGGGAAAAAATGTACTAACCTACGGTGAAGGTGAGGAACAGAATAACGGTATTAATTTAGATAACGAACATAGTAATTGGCTAAAAGGTTTGGAAGAAATGGAAAAAAAGTTGGAAAACATGACCATTATGATAAAACATTGGATGGAATTAAATTTTGATGCAAAGCTAAATTTCTCGAGGGAGTGCACGCCCAAAACGAATTGCCGAGTAATCAAAATGGATTTTACGCCATGAAATGAGCCCTGCAAGCTCAAATCAAATGGAAATGTCTGAAAATAGTGAAGTGTTTGAGACACTAGGTTTCGAAGAAGCCGATTCAACGGAAAAGTATGGAAAATCGTCTAGGAAGGAAGATAACAGAGGTTATCGATTAAACAAGCCAAATGTGATTGATGATTTGACAGTGACATCATTCATTAAACTAGATGAAGATAGAAAATTGCCAAAGGTGGAAAATGAAAAATCCATGAAAATCAGCAAGGGTATGGAAAAAACCGGAACGCCCTGTACACTAGGAAGGATAGTCAAGCGAGACAGCCGGAAAAGTTCAAAAGATAGTCGTAGTGAAAGAGCAAGCTCATTCAAGAATGACACTTTTTCAACCAGAACAATGGGAAAAACCCATGATCTGAGAACGACCATCATGAATAGTACGCCACTCGAAAGTGACAGTCTAAAAGTAGAAATTTATTCGTCAAAGAACGAACATTTCTTGCCTAAAGAAACAGAGAGATGGAACGGAAAATTGCCAATGCAGTACCACAGCGGAAATGAAGGAAATTATGTTCGGAAAATGGAAAAAGATATACGGATGGTATGAAAGTTTTTGAGAATGAAAATATTCAAGAAGGTAGCAAACCATATACAGGAAGTATCGGAATTACTGAAGCTAATGCATCAAGAAATTTAGGGAAGATGGTCGATGTAGAACATAGGAAATCGTGGAAAGACAGTCTAGGAAGTAGATATGAATCACCCAAGGGAGATATTCTACCCACCAGGAAGTTGGAAATTACCAAGAACCTCGGAATGATAGTCGCCAATGAAAGTACTTTTGCAGTAGACGAAAATCTAAAGGCTGAATTTTATTCGTCCAAGGACAAAAATTTGCTGCCCAGATTATTGAATATATGCATAGTTGAAGCAAGGAGTAAAGTGAATTCAGAAAAAAATTCAAAATTAAAGAAAATAGCCAATAATGGATTGTTAACATTGAAAAAAAACCGTATTATGGTAAGAGATTTGAGAGAAAATACCGAAGAAAATAAGGAAGTAGTTGAAGATATAAAAATCATCGAAACCGTAGCCAGTCGAAAGGAAAAATCTAAATTCAAGAAGTCATAGCTTGAAAATTCAGAAATCCCACAAATTGAAAACAGGATTGAACACATGAATCGACTGAAAGTTAATCAGAGAGAAGAAAAAATCTCCGCAACTAGAAAATAGGCAGGAAATTATTTTAGAAAATAAAAGGATGAGTAACGTCCTGTATATAGGAAAGGATTATTTCCATCTAGGGGTGGCAATCCAACTCTTAACAATACGGTAGCATGCCACGGAAAAGCGATCAAACTTTTGCAAGAGAATAATTTGTTGAAAGATATCAAAAGGATTGAAAGTGAACATAGTAAACAGGAGATAAGAATTCCGCCAATTGTTCTACCGAGTGTAAGGAACTTAAAGAGAATAATTATAATATGGGAAGGAAAAAGGATTAGAAGAATAGAACTTCAGGACGAAAGAACAATTGCAAGAAGGAACTCAAGAGGAAATAAAGGAAAAACCGATGAGAAAAATCAAGAAAATAGATCAAGAAAAAGACCCATAGAAAACCTAAAAACACTAGAAGATAGTAATCAACTTGAATCAACAGAAGATGAAGGAGAAAGTATTTCAGAGATGAATCATAGTTATCAGACTAGAACACGTGGTACAGTAAAAGAGTTTCCATGGATTTATTACAAAGCAAAAAGTCAGAATAAGTAATTTTCAAAAGCCCAAAATAATGCACTTATGAAGTAATAATATTGTCAATATTTTTAAACACAGTTGAGATCAAATAGTATAGTAAGCCAGTATAGATAAATAATTGGAAATCATGAAATCTTGCCAAGTATACACAAGCACGTATCGAAACGTGTAGTCAAAGAAATTGAAACACCCTGTAAATTAACGCGAAATAAATATTGATGGGACTTTCTACCTGAATCGTAATGCACCGCGCACGTAATCTCTCATTCCGTGGAAGGGATAACGACCACTGGAAATATCGTTAAGTGACATTACGCCATTACGCAATGGGACAAAAATTATCTAGTGTCGGTTATTCTACATGAAATTCGGACTTTTGAGTAAAGCATAGACAGTAAGAGAAAATTGTGTGTATTTCCTAAAAATTGGGAAGGACATTATAGACATTAATAAAGTATTAATATAAACGGTTATAATTCTCTACCGAGAAGAGATTTTAGCATGTAATTAAAAGTGTTACCTTGATAATGACTAAGTGAAATAACATTAATTAAAAGTAAAAATGTGCGAAAAATATCGGTGATAATAAAGAACATTTTAAAATTATCGTTAACAATTACGGATAATATAATATGTTTTTTGAACTATATCTGAGTTCAAATTAATGATTATCAGCTTCTCACCAAATAGTTATTTACTGAGCATCGTACCGCCATGGAGAGTTTGAACTTTTAATCCAAGTAAGTTCACAATACCCAAGGATGGATGGATATTCAAGCCCATAGTCAGAGTGCAGAGTTGAGGGACCTCCCAGGAAGCCTCATCGCAAGTGCTCAAATTATCCAACTAAATAGAAGGTTGAACCATCACTTCAACACGAAAGAACCTCAGAAACTACCACTTCACTGGAACTTTTAAACAAATGTCAGGTGAGATTTTGCATCATAGAGAGAAGTCGATAATTACCGTCAAACACGTTCTCTACACGAAGGGTGGCTCGAAAAACTAACAACAAGGCCGTTTAAATCGCTGCAGACTGAGTGGAACTGAGTCATATGGTTCACAGATGTTGTTTACATCATCCCTAGTCGAAGAGCAGACATAAGGTCGCTGGAGAATTTCAACCTGATGTCGCCAGACCACAGACGAACTCTATCACAGCAGGTGATGACAGGTCATATCTACCGGGTGGCGTTCCAATTCGAAGCCAGCATCATCTCAGAAGACATTGACTTGAAGGGATCTTTATTGAGAATTATATAAAGATTTGCATGTTAAAATTAGTATGTTAGAATAGTAATTATATAAGTAGGGATATTGTTGACCATGTATGTAATATTAGGTGCATGATTGAATAAGGTAAAGGTCATATGTTATCATAGGTATTATCAGTAAGAATTTATTTAGTTTGCTCATGGTATGCTAAAACAATTGTCAGAGCCATAACCAAGTTGAGATCCAATACCACTCATCTACCCAAGATATTAGGGTAATGAAAAGGTATCAATTAGAATTAATACCTTTTAAATGGGAAAAGGGAGGTGTGTTATGAGCACTCCTTATCAAGTATTTTAAATATAGCCATATGTAAACTGAAACTGAAGAATGCCAATATAATAAATAAATTTTCGTTCGATTTCAAATGCGGTCGCATTAATAGTAAAATTAATATGACGCCTCATAAAGTCGATACTTCCCTATCATTTGTGTCGGCACCTCAATCGAATTTCCAACCATATTTTCAGACATTCATAACTAATAGTACGTCGGGACAGATGAATTACCCGCGGTCTTTTGGAAGCGATAATAGGCTTGGTGATATATCATGGCGGTGTGTCTACTGAGGCAACTTGCCGACTCATTAAATATATTTTATTGTTTTCGGGCGGCATCGTTTGAAGACCTAACGCTATATATATAAGATTCTCCATACTAGAACTCTCTCTTCTCTCTTCATTCAGAATCCAGTTGTCGAACGAGTCAGTCAGTACAGAGCTAGTTCTGCTTCATTATGAAGCGACTAGAAGTAAAGTTTAATTTCAATTAGAGAAGATGAAGTCTCATCTTCCTACGTTAAGTAAGCGTAGCTCCGTTCAGATTATCCGAAGTAGCAAATTAATCAACCATATGCAGAATCATAGTGATAGTGTAACGCATCAGAAATCATCTCAGTAATAATTAAATGAAAGGAATTAATATTTATCAAGAAGCTAAGTAATCATATTGCAACAAGTGAACGCGTAATATAACTCGGAAATAAAACGGAATAATTAAGTCCTAATTAAAATATTGTGCATTACTCCAGTGGAGGGTTAGAAATCAACTTGTTTATTTGGCAAGGTATATATGTATAGTGTTATAAGAAAATATTTCATTATTGATTTCATAGTAGAAGAAATTATTGATTCAACAAAAGTAAAATTATTATCAATTGTTTAAAATAACTGAAGAACAGTTATTTTAATTGTCAACCTATATTTGTTTCTCATTTTAGATTATTGTTTATTCAATTTCATTTTTGACTTTCTATACATTTTCTCAGTAAATTATACCAGGTGTATCAATAGTTGTTTTTATATTTTAGAAAATACATATATATATCATTACAAGTCCTAATTGTATTATTATTCCGAAACAATCTGAGATTGGTCTTTGTACTGTCAAATTAAGTCCCCCGCTTCATTACATACTGAGTGAAACAAAATCTCAAGCCGCTCTGAGATGTTCCGTTATTGGTCAATAGACAGATAACCCTCAGTATGGTTAAGGCATAGCTAAGTTAACAAAAACTAACGAGCAGTTATGATAATACCAGTTTATATGATTTCAAAGTGCACCAATAAAAAAAAATAACTTAACTTAACTTGCTCTATTTCGAGCACTCCGGCTGCGCCGTCGTGCTCGAAAAATCGCGCGTGTTTTAAAGCCCTTTTTATCCACTTATACTTTAATATACTATTACTTTATTCTCACTCTCTTGTGGTATTACAACTGAAAACACCTATCTATATGTTTGTCTGTTGAGTTTGCATTTCTGATTTATCAACGGAACTTTTGAAACTTTTTTCTCCAGAAATGATTCTTATCACTGAATTTTCGAAGTTTCACTTGAAATTTCATACAGAAAACGTTTGATATTTTTTATCTGCAACCAATTAGGTGGAAGTCTATTATATTGAGAAAGGAAACATTTTCAATTGAATATTAAATAGGAAGATTTATCTGTGAATTGAATAATGATAAGAAAGAAGATATTTGTTGTGAATATCTGACAGAAAATAACCACTTCCCAGGCTAAAGCAAAGCTGGACATTGAAGTACATCTGAGAGATATTTTGAAAGGAATCTTACTCAAAAGAAAAAATATCTGAAGTAAAAATTATCATTTTCCTTCACATTGTTATTTGAGTTTCTATTCCAGTCTTGATTTAGAACTCATATAGATGAATGAGATAGAAAAAATATTTTTTGTTGAGTGAGGGTCCTTTCAAAATAACTAACGGATCTAGTTCAATGTTTAGCGTAGCTTTAGCCGGGAAAGTAGTTGTTTTCTGTTAGATATTCACGAAATCTAGCTTCATTTTCATCGTGGATTTTTCCATTACCAGAAATATCTGTCTATTCAATTGAGAATGTTTACTTTTTCAACATGAGGTAACCTTGAACGGTGGAAAATGGTGACTAAAGTTTATCTTTGAGTCGCATATGATTCCACATTTGATTTTAGGAACACCATGTTTATATTTCCAAACAGATGAACGCTTATTATGTGAATAATTTCGATTTGTTCGAGTTATGTTACGAGCCGTATTACAGCACTAGTTATGTAATAGATCCATTACATCATTAGTGCGGTAATTGAGTCATTACACAACCCATTTCATTCTACTGATCGTCGAGTACTGTTTTCTGATTGGTTGCTAAGTAAGATTTTCATTCACCAGCCAATCAGAAAACAATAGTCGGATCTGTTCGTAGACAGCTTTGCAATGCACAACAACAGGCGCGTGCGGGACTCTTGGAAACACTTCCTGACCCTGTCAACAGTGTTTACGTATTATTCTGGGTCACAATGACGGCCGACAATATGCTGAAAATAATAACAATACTGTATCTTTTGTGTTCTTAAAACTGATTTTTTGATAACTATGATCCGATGAGTGCCTCAAAGCTGTGTTGATTCAATTTACTAGTTCTGACTTCATCTAACAGTTTGTATATAACGAGGTTAGTATTTTTTTTCATTTTTGTAAAATTAAATTATTATATGAAATTCATAAATAAAAAAAATTTTTAACAATGAATTTTTTTATTAAAACCAATGGAATACTTAATTCGGTATGATGTTAAAGTGGAAAATTCGAGAAATGAAAATTTTATTACAAAATCAATATACAATTCGTTCTGTATCCACTAAGAACTCAACTTGACCACTGACATAGGCAATCCAAACTTGTCGTATGGTCAATATGCCATCCATCAGAATCGCCATCATTTTCACCCTAACTTTATGTTATTCGACAAACAGCTATTGAGCCATATAGAAAATATATGAGAATGTAATAAAACCTCGCTGAAACGTAGTTTGTCGTAAATAAAGCAATATTAGATTTCCCAGGAGAATTTTAACATTATTTTTGTCGTAACAACTATATGATCCTGTAATAATGAGGGAAGTTTTATTTTTGTTCTCGAAATTGCCGGCTTGGGGACAATGTAGGATTTTCTAGGTGACCGCCTGGATCTTCCACATTTATTTCTGTCCCCAGAGATATAAAGGATGTGATTAACTTATATGAGAACGGAGGAATTGCCTCCAAGTTGTCGAGAGCCCCCTTATCCGTGACATTCGTACACTTTTTTTGTAATAGGAATTACTGAAAATCTGATGAAAACGACGCAATCATAAAAACACCGAGAAAATTGCCGAAATGAACCATTAAAAATACTGATTGGGTAAATTGAGGAACATTCGACCACCTTGTTCAAAAGGACCTCCTTTTCTGAAATCAAACACTGACTAGAAGAGGCAGTAGACTGTATTACTACTGGAATTTTTGAGTTTGATGATTATTTTTGCCTCTTTCTTTCCCATTTCGTGTGATAAGAAAACAGAAGACTAGTTGAAATATTTCTTGATCTGCAAAATTGTGGTAGGATTTTGGATTTGAAAGACTCATCTGAGTGGTGCACATTTATACATCCTGATTTGTAGAAAGTTTTCAATGTAAAAATTCAATGAGCAAAGTAACCAATAATGGCAGTTTTTTTAAAGAAAAGTATTCACTGGCTACAACTAACGAGCTGTGGCCCTGGCTAGGATGCGTTGAGCAAATATAAATGGGTGCTAGCTTAGATTTCAGTGATCGTCGGGCTTATCGTTTCGGTCCACGAAAGGATATTATTCAAATGTTTTGTGCAGTATTGTCATGTCTTTGAAGTTATTGTGTTTGATTGTTTTAAATTGCGGTTTGGAAAATCTCAAATAATTTTCAACACCAGTCTTTCTTGAGACTATATAATTAAATTTTCGTAATTATGGAAAGAACTGTGGAAAATAAGGTGCTACAAGTTCAAGCACGAGAAATTATTTTCAATGTACTGAAGTTTACTATGGAAGAAGCTAGTTCGAACAAACTTCCAGTTGATTTAAAGAAAATACAAGGTGTGACTGCTTTGACAGTTTTAGAAATTACCAGAAACTTTCAATTTTCCATATTTTTTATGTTCTAGATTTTTATTTATTTTGGGTGTGAGTCAGAGAACTATTAAAAGAATTACCAAAGAAGGACATGACATTGACATTGGCTCAAAATCTCCTCCTCAAATATCATTATTGTAAAAGTCACAAGGTTCATCACGTCGTTCAATCATGAATTTTCACATCCAAGAGAAAATTGTACCAACAGTTCCACGGTTGCATAGAAAATTCATAGAATAATGTAACTATAAGGAAAGTAGAGAAACGATCAAGAGAGAGATTCACCACTAGGGATTTCGTTGGAGAAAAAACAAAAGCAATGGTAAATAAGGATATGCTTTTGATATAAAAATTTGGGCGCTTCCTGAAAAAAAAATCATTCAAATGTCTAGGGATGAGTAATGTAGTATAGTCCGTGGAATAAAGGCGTGGAGTAATAAACCCTCATTTAGTATGCAAAATCCATACAGAGAGGCTCGTGAAAATTTCGTTTTAGAATCTTTATAAAAATAGCAGAACAACTGTTTCCTTCATTCGCTATTTGTCGGGTTAGGCCATTCTTTAGGAATTCAAAATTCTGACCAGGCACTTTTCAGAGGTTGGGGTATAATTTCTGTTTTAAAAAATAGTGGTAAATATTTTATGAAAATATTTAGGTTTACGTCCAACATTACTATAAAATGTTATCCCTTAACAATTAGTGGTAATAAATTATAAAATAGTAAGATGTTGTGTATTTTCACCGATTATAGTATTTTGGAAGTTAAACACGTGAAATGCAGCAGTCATTAGGTATATAAAAATAAACAAAAAATAATGGGAAAGTAGAATGATGTTACTGCTAGCCGCCTTAAATTATAACAAAACATTATTTGTATAAAGTCACAACTGATTCAAGTTATTTTTGAAGCAATTGCAATGCAGCTTATTGTCAAAAAAAATATTTAAAATAAGTATATACAGTATTAACAATAACTTACCACTTAAAAATGGCAACTGGTATCAGAGTCGGAAGAAGATCATCTTTATTAATGTCAATAACAACTGGATCAATCAAGAATTCAGAAATGTTGTCAATTTTCCACATAGCATATTCTACGGTAATGCATTTTTTCCAATTGTCGCTGGTCACTTCACTTACCGCACATTCAAACAATAACTGAACATCCTTTATTTTGAAGGTAATATTTTTCCGGACATTATTTTTCACTTGAGCCCATATTAGTTCTAGGGATTCAGCTCGCAGTGATACGGGGAAAGTCGAAGTAGTGATATTCTACGTGAAGCGGCTAGTTCGTCAACGACGTACTTTTTAACCGACGAAACCAAAAAGGAGGAGGTTCTCTAGTCGACGCGTATATTTTTTTTATGTATGATCACGCATAACTTTTTACTGAGACGTCTGATTCCGACGATCCTTATTTCAGTGGATAGGGCGTACTTCGAAGTTGGTCCCATTTGAATTCAAAAGATGAAATCCACCCCTAAGGGTAGCAAAATGAAGGATATTGATCACTCACCCTCTGAATTCTGGTCCGTTAACCGATTCTATCAGCTATAACTTTGTACTGGGATCTTCGATTTGGATTATTCTTCTCTTATCAGATAGGGTATACCTCATGGTTGATCATATTTGGATTTCGAATGGAATTGTCCACCCTTACGGGTAGAAAAATAGGGAATAATCGATTTTTCACTTGTGAACATTGGCACACATATGTAGTTGACAATGACAGATCGCTAGTGTCATTATCACAATGAATATATTCTATGAGAGGATGGAATGATATACAAAGTAATGAAATGAACTAACCAGAACAACGAAAATAATTTATATTACAACAAATAGTAAAGTAGATAATCATATTATTTAACTGGTAATAGTTGAAGTAAGGTGGGTAAGTAAGTATTTTGGAAGTAATAAAAAAACAAGCAGTTAGTAATTAGTAGATTTCAGACGCAAAAAATTGAAAAATAAAAATTTTTCAACAAAAAATTAAACCGACGAAATACGAAACTGAAAAGTAAAAAATCAAATAAACCTTCTTAGTCTCAATAACTAGGCTCCTAAACTAATGTAAGTAACTAATTTTGAGTCGGCGCCAAACAAACAATCAACGAACATCATTGAATTACCCCAAAAAAATTATCATAATGTCACCGCCCAACTCCCAGAAACAGGCATGAATCCGAAGAACCTTATCAACAGGCTTCTAAACCTAATTAAAGGCACAAACCTGTTTGAATGAGGAACCACTGACGACAGAGTGATACAATAGACCCCAGCTGGTCGCAGTGTCAAGGGAAGCTAAGTGCCAACCCTGTCTCTGGCTCGTCAGCTTCCAACCAACCAACCAACCACCGCCCAACTCGATGCCATCATTTTACGCCTTACCTAATTCATTTGCTTGTTTGTTTGGCGCCGACTCAAAATTAGTTACTTACATTAGTTTAGGAGCTTAGTTATTGAGACTAAGAAGGTTCATTTTATTTTTTACTTTTCAGTTCCGTATTTCGTCGGTTTAATTATTTGTTAAAAGTTTTTAATTATACTTGTTTTTGTGGATTTGAGCGATACTATGAAGTTCTTCTTTCAGTGAATCCGTGTGAAAAACATTGTTTTTTGAGATAAGCCTCTCCAATAGTTTGCATTCAGTCCAACCATTCTTCAAAAACGTCACCATTCATATCTTGGTGCTAGTCATCGGTTCCTTTTGATACAGAAGTCAAAAGTCCTCTTTCCACAGACCCTTCTGAACTACCTATATGAACGATTATTAATCTTTTACCCTTGCTTGATGGTGATGGATTCAAACCCGTTGACAATCCTTCGACGAAGGCTTGCCTTCCGCTCTTAATATTGCTGTCCTGCTACTACTGAGATACAGTATCTCCTTCGTCTATCCACGTTTTGTACAGGTAATACATGCGTCGATCTTCGTTTCGGGCTTGTTCAATATTGCGTAAATAGTTTCTTCTCCAAATCGCAATATCTGGTTTATCTATCAGTACAGATTGTCTCTTATGTTTGGTATAGTTGAAGCCAATTTGTTTAAAAAAATTCGATATTGTCATTATAGAGAAAGTTGGGTAATCCGAATCAGCTGTAACTGAGAACATAATTTTATCCAGTGTGGGAATTTCACTTTTTGGGTAAAACGAATGGACTTTACGCCTCAACCTCTGCTTCAACGATTCGTCTTTCGTGATCTGTGGTCGACCCGGAGATATTTTTGGTGGTTGGAGAGCTCCACTTTTCAACCGACGAAACCAAAAAGGAGGAGGTTCTCTAGTCGACGCGTATATTTGTTTGTTTTTTTATTTTTTGTTATGTATGATCACGCATAACTTTTTACTGAGACGTCCGATTCCGATAATTCTTCTTACAGTGGATAGGGTGTACTTCGAAGTTGGTCCCATTTGAATTCAAAAGATATAATCCACCCCTAAGGGTAGCAAAATGAAAGATATTGATCTCTCACCCTCTGAATTCTGGTCCGTTAACCGATTCTATCAGCTATAACTTTGTACTGGGATCTTCGATTTGGATGATTCTTCTTTTATCAGATAGTTGATCATATTTGAATTTCGAATGAAATTATCCTCCCTAACGGGTAGAAAAATAGGGGATAATTGATTTTTCACTTGTGAACATTGGCACACATATGTAGTTGACAATGACAGATCGCTAGTGTCATTATCACAATAAATACATTCTATGAGAGGATGGAATGATATACAAAGTAATGAAATAAACTAACCAGAACAACAACAATAATTTATATTACAACAAATAGTAAAAGTAAATAATCATATTCATTTGACTGGTAATAGTTGAAGTAAGGTGGGTAAGTAAGTATTTTGAAAGTAATAGAAAAACGAGCAGTTAGTAATTAGTAGATTTCAGCTACAAAAAATTGAAAAATAAAAACTTTTTAACAAAAAATTAAACCGACGAAATACGGAACTGAAAAGTAAAAAATTAAATAAACCTTCTTAGTCCCAATGACTAAGCTCCTAAACTAATGTAAGTAACTAATTTTGAGTCGGCGCCAAACAAACAATCAACGAAGATCATTTGATTACTTCAAAAAAATTATCAGAATGTCACCGCCGAACTCGATGCCATCATTTTACACCTTACCTAATTCATCTGCTTGTTTGTTTGGCGCCGACTCAAAATTAGTTACTGACATTAGTTTAGGAGCTTAGTTATTGAGACTAAGAAGGTTTATTTTATATTTTACTTTTCAGTTCCGTATTTCGTCGGTTTAATTTTTTGTTAAAAAGTTTTTATCTTTTCTCTTATTAATTTATAGATGGTGGACTTTGCTATGCACAACATAGAAGATGCTTTTGTAACAGTCCCATCTACACTGGCACTTTTGTTCTGATTTTGCAAGAAATTAAACAGCTTATGGACCCACTTTTGGCCGTTTTGACGGTCCCTGTTCAGCAGCCTATACTTCAATATTATTTCATATGCACAAGCTGAACGCAAAAGCACACACAAATTAATTCCAGAAAACACTACCAGCGAGTAGGTACTTGCTACTGATTACAATTCTAGCTTGTTAACAATTCTAACCCTTCTATCAGTACCTACACACATAAAAAGGATTTCTTTCCCTAATGGAATATGCTTTGAATCAAGAGTATGGCTTGTTCATATACAGTACCGGAAACAATGTATCTGGGGTATAGACATAAATCTACACGAGCAACAAGGAACGCAATGATATGATAATACCACATAAACCAGAGAGACGCACTGCTGTGCGCCCCTCCTGTTACCCCACCCGACACATTAGCTGACCACGTGGCAATGCGACACAGCGCACAGCCACTCCACTCATTCTTGCCGAGCCTTGGTTGCGAAAACAAAAGACCGTGACAATTATTAAGTGGTACTTTGGAGGTAATACTAGAAATCTATTCATAGTGGATTTTGCAGATAGACCTGTACCTACGGAAGCGACTGTCTTTTCAATTATTAATAAATTTCAGAATTTTGGGTGTGTGGCAGCACATTGCAAAAAATGTTGTCCCACAAATCCACCACCGCATCCTTGACAAATACCCGAGGAACGGGAAATAATAGAAACTCAAATGTGTGCATTGGCAGAAACGACACCTTGTTCGAGTAGACAGATCGCCTACGAAGTGAATTCGAATGAAAGAACTGTAAGGAATATTTTGAAGAGAAACGGTTATAATTGTTTCAAAGTCAAGACCACACAAGAACTTTTGCCTAGAGACCATTTCAGACGTATGGAGTTTTGTGAAACGATGGTCGAAAAACGCAATAGGGCATTTTGTGTAAATGATGACTTTCTAAAAGAGGTGTTCTCAATTCATCGAAAACACAACACATCCGTAGTACGTTATTGGTCTCGTAAAAATAAACATTTGAGTATTGCTGCGAGGACACAGTACCCGAGAAAATTAAATGTGTGGACGGGACTTTTAGGCGATCACGTCATAGGCCCATTTTTCATTGAAGGGAATTCAAATGCAGCAAAATATTTGCAACTTTTGCAAAATCAAATTATTCCTGCAGTTCGCGCTCTTCCGATTGACTTTAACGACGTGTGGTTTCAACAAGATGGTTGTCCTGCCCACAATGCAAGGCAGGGTGGTTACATTTTTGAATCAATTATTTCCCGATCGGTTTATTTGTACGCGAGGTACAATCAACTGGCCACCTCGATCACCAGATGTAGCACCTCTCGATTTTTATTTCTGGGGCATGCTAAAATCGGAGGTATATAGGCATGAGTTCGAACGTGCCACCAATTTAGATGAACTGAGGGCAAAAATTATTCAGTTGTGTGCTCAGGTAACACCAGTAACCCTTGCGGCTACCAGAACAGAATTGTACAATAGATTCGGCTATTGTTATATATATATATATATATATATATATATATATATATATATATTAATAATTCCGTACACAAAATATTTAATTTGGTTTGTCTTTTATTGTAAATATTTTTTTTCTCCTTAAAAAAATTTTTTTGGTTGAAATAAGTTTTTTGTTTTTATTCTTACAGAAATATCGTTTTTTTTTTGTTCATGTTGAAGAATTTTCTTTTGTTTTCGCGGCCACCACGGCACGAAAGATATTTTGATCTACCTGTCATCCGACAGATTAAATTGAATCAATGACTCAGTTTAATTTGTTCAAATTATCTGATGTGAAATTATCGTCAAAAATTCTTCTTCATCGCAGCGCACACATTCTCCCGACTGCTGCTGGTATGATACTGACGTCCTGAGCTGACCGCCCTGACTCTCCTATCTCTGTGTCGTAACGTCGATATCCCTTCCTCGAGCGAGTCGAGGAGAAATTGTAATGCTCTCTCAACATATAGCAAGCTATTCTTTACGCTCTCATGAAACCACCATACCCAAGATAAATACTTTCCGATACTGTATACTGGAATGAACGATTTATTGATCTAATAATTTTTAATTTCCAATTCAGTACTCTCTCATCAAGCGTATATATCGCTTGAATGAACAGGGTGTTACCAAATAAGTGGGGAAGTTTTAAGAGGGTGATTCCTTGTCGAAAATTAAAGGGGGTCTTTAGTGTAAACAAAAGCTCTTAGGCCTTATTATGTTGTGATCTTCTAAAGGGGTAAAACGTGCAACCCCTATACCATTTTCACCACAAAATTTCTCAATTCAAAAATATGTGTTGAAAGGAACGATTCATTGCAAAACATTTTCAACTCCTGTGTTGTGTCCGTAAAAGCAATAGTGGCCTGATAAAAAAATGAAATACAACATTGTGGACGAATGGATCTCCTGCAAAATGGAATCAAAAAAATCTAGTAGGTGGCTGTCACGTCTTGTTTGCAAAATCTAGTAGGTTGACAGCCACCCACTAGTCACTTTGATTTCTATGTGGTAGTTGAAAGTTCAATTGTGTCTTTCGAATCTTCAATATGAATAATTACACTAACGCTGAAATGGCCGATATGCATTTTATGTATGGTCGTGCCAAGGAAATTCTTTGGAAGCTAGGCGGCTCTATGCAGAGATGTATCCTCAGCGCGTGATACCTCATCACACAATTTTTGCACATCTTCACCAACGTCTCTGTGAAAGAGGGACTTTTAAAAAACGAACAACTGATTGTGGTCGTCCACGAGTAATAAGAACGGTGGCACTGGAAGAAAAAGTTCTCAATATGATTGAAAATCTTCCGGAATTAAGTACAAGACAAATTGCTAACACACCTACTAGATTTTTTCGATTTTAAAATACTACGATTGAAGTTACAAGTTGTGCAAACAAAACGTGAGAGCCACCTACTAGATTTTTTCGATTCCATTCATAGAAGTTCCGTTCATGCACAATGTTGTATTAAATTTTTTCATTAGGAAACTATTGCTTTTACGGACACAACACAGGAGGTGAAATAGTTTTGCAATGAATCGTTCTCTACAAAACATATTTTTAAATTGAGAAATGTTTTTTCTTCAAAAAGTTCTGGTGAAAATGGAATAGGGGTTGCATGTTTCACCCCTTTAAAAGATCACAACAAAATAAAAAAAATATTCATAGGTAGCCTTTTTATTGGTAGAACATGCCCACGAAATTCCATTCCTCCAACTTTCCAGCAATTCCAAGAAACAAAAACTTGTTTTTCTCATTTTTGGAAACGTGTTACTTTTTTTAAATAAAAGAGCCTCTTTAATTTTTCAACAAAGAATCACCCCCTGAAAACTTTCGCAATTATCTGGTAACACCCTGTATATATTATTTGTATAAGAATCAACTTTACTCCAAATAAGAAACACATGTTACTTAGGTAATCAAGACAATCATAATCTTCATATGGAAAGTACTTCTCTTGGATCAGATTGCACAAATTCTCATTATTACCTATAGCTCAATTCATACCAAGAGATTGGTAAGATTGGACGAATGAAAACATATTATTGAATTGAGATATAGCCCTCTTCGTTTGAGAACCTCACCGTGATGGGTTAATGAAATATTTGTTTCAATTGAAACTATCATATTGCTGAATAAGTAGACTATCATTTGCTTGATTTGAGATATCAAAATTACTTGCATTAAAGAATTGCTCTTCATTTGAAAACTTAACTATGATAAGATTAGAAAATACTGATTTCAATTGAAACTACCACATTGAGGAAACAGAATATAAAAAAAAAATCCATTCATAAACTCTGCTGTGAAAGAACTTATTTGAAGATGTTCCGGAATGGTTTGGAAGTCAAAATTCTGGGAAATAATTCCTTCTTTATAGGTCTATAAGTATGCAGAATCTCATGAGCGGGAGCATGGGTCCTAGAAAAGCATACCCAACTCAGGTTGAATTAGCTCAGTAAAATCAAGCATTATCGCAAGGAAAACCGAACAATTGTTTTTACAGATGAGGCATATCCACACTCTGATTACACAAAAGAGTAAAATTGGAGCGATGATACTAACAGCGGATTAGAGAAGTATAGCACTCATTTGCATTCAACAGAAGGCGATTATTTTTGTACCAAGTGTTTACCCTATCTAAGGGATTTAGCAAAGTGGCACCATCATTCAAGCAGTTTATTCTTTTATATAATTTCAAATCATCAGCATATAGTAAACAATTGACTCCGAGATCCTCAATAATATCATTCAGAAAAGTGATCCCAAGACAGAACCTTGCGGAACGCCTGATGTTGGAGTGAATGTTATGGATCTATGACCATGGCACTCTACGTAGAGGGAGCGGTTTTTCAGATAGGAAGTGAAAAACGTATTCAAGTTACCTGAGAAGCCGATTTAATTCAGTGAGTAAGATATGGTCAAGCTTATTGAATGCCTTGGAGAAGTCCGTATAAATTATATCGACCTGGGAATCATTATCAAGTGAGTTGGTAATGTATTGGGTAATACAGAAGAGATTTGTGGTTGTTGATGAAGAAGCTTTGTTGAAACTCAGTAATTTGATTTTTGACATGATTGAAAAGTGGTTTATTGAGCAATTTCAAAGTATTTTGAGAAGTTATTAACTATGGTAATCGGCCTATAGTTTTCGATGTCATGTTTATCAACTTTTTTGAAGACTGGTATTAAGTTAGGCTGTCGCAGAATATCAGGGAACTGTTTGTATTTCAGAGAGAGGTTGAAAAGTAACGTCAAAGGTTCAGCAAAGACAGAGGCACAGTCATGTATCAAGGCAGGTATTTTATTAGGTCACTTTTTGGCTTGATTTTTTTGAGAGCATCACAAATTTCACTTTCAGGAGCTCTGGACGATTCAAATCCAAATGAATTAGTGGGCAGCACTTAAAAATTATGTAGTGGCAAAAAATGTCACATTTAAATAAAACGACGTCATGACATTATCTGTATCTGATGAATTTTTTGAGACATTTTCTGCTGAAGAAAGTATGCGATGAAATAATATCCATCGGAGATAACTCTATCTCTGGAGTCCTTTGATGCAGTTTTCGAAGAAATCCTAATAAACTTGGGTCATGATGATTTGGGGAAAACGGACGAAGATGATGGTAATGGGGATCGAAGTAGCTATGAGAATATATTGTACAGTGTCCGCCAAAAACTTAGAACCATAGGGATTTTTTTTTATTAATAAATTCTCAGAAAATTTCGTTCCTTATAAAAGTTGGTGCATTGAATTTGACCAAATACGCGCATAGCCGTTATCATTAGTGGCGTCGGTTAAGCGGGAATCGGCCGTTTTCAAATTCATATAAAAAAAATATCGAAAAAATTTATTGAAAAAAGTTGTTTGCAATTGAAAGATATTTGTTATCCAGGTTGGTCCACTAATTTCCATAATTGCCCAATGAAATTAGTAATTGGTGGATCAAACTGGATAACTGGGAATATCTTTCAATTGCAAACAACTTTTTTCAATAAATTTTTTCGATATTTTCCATATTAATTACTTTACTCTATAGTAATTTAGAATTCCCAACTTTCATGCGAAATAAAATTTTCTGAGAAAGAGAAAGAGAGTTTTTGGCAGACACTGTTTTTTTTTTTTTTAATATACTTCATTGTCTAAGATAGTTTCTTGTTGACAAAGCTTTGTGAAAGGGACATAAACAATTAAACAATTATTAATAATTAATAATAAAAATACTTACTCATAAATACAAATATATACATCACATATACGAACACAACTAATAACACTTCCAAAACATGGTAAAATGTTATTAGTTGATTGTCATACTACACGTTAAAATTTTAACAATACTCAACAATTAATAATTACATTTATACGATATATAAACTACATTCAGTAGTCAGAGGAATTACAATATAATAAAATAAATAAATGGGTGTACAGTGCTAGTCATACATAATGATCTAACTATGGTTGTCACTATAGAATTCCTGAAGGTTGTAATATGCCTTTTTGAGAAAGATATTCTTAATTGAATTTCTAAATGGTGCGAGATTTACTGTGTTCTTGAGAATGCCAGGTAGGTGGTTATAAATCTTCCTACTCTCAAATATAAGGCAATTTTTTGTCAAAGATGATGTTGGTATGGGCATACTAATATTATTGTGTTGACGGGTAATATAACAGGGTCTATTCTTTGGCTCTTTTTATTTTGTTTTATGTATTAAGCACACTGTTTCAAGAATAAATATACAAGTTAGCGTTAAAATTCGATGTTCAATAAAAAGAGGCTTACAATGAACCCTTGAATGACATTTACAAAAGTACCTCAATGCTCTCTTTTGAAGTACAAATATTGAGTTCATCAATGTATATGTAAAAATATGAATAATGTATTTCCAAATGAATTTATTGATTTCTAACAAATAGTCTTCAACCTAATTGTACAAAGTCTCAGGATTACATATCCCAATAGGAGAAAATAAATGTTCAACTGACTCATTATAATCTTCTCACAATAGAAATAAATTTTAATAACTGTCCCAATGACTAAGAATTTGTAACGGTTAATTTGCGCCACCCTGTACACCGTAGGCAATGGCATTGGAAATTCTGACCGGTCTCGAAGCAGACGAAAAAGCTATTTTACTTCGTTCGAGAACCTTTTCTCGTTTTGGGTGTCTTATGAATATGAGAGTTCGGAAGAAATTTTGGTGAACAATAGCAATACGCTACGACGTCTAAGGACAGTAATATCAACATTTTTCGAGTTGGCGTAATCTGACACTGATTTCCATAGACTTTTCGTACCACCCCGTTACGTGCCATTCACAAGGCACCATCTGAGTAGTTGTTTTTCTTACAACGGGCAATTTTGTCAAACCAGGGCAGATATCTTGTGCAAAATAGAGAAATAGCTGTACCTCAATACAGCAGTCGCAGCTGCGAGCGGTTTGTCGGCAGAGAACTAAGAATCTTCCTGATCGTAAGAAAAAACCTTATGACACTCCACCCGGCGGTGGTATGAGTATAATTGTAGAGTATTCTGGGACCCTCAGTGAGTATATACACGTTTGATTTTTCTCCCTCAGAGCGTGAAAGAAAAAAAGGGGCCGAACCCGGACAAATCAGCTTTTTCCTTCATCAAGTAACCTATTTGTCAGCAAGTACATGTTTTTCGTAAATTTAAAAATTCTTTAAAACTCAGTGTGATCTAAAACCAGCTGTTTTTAGATAATTCCAAGCGTACCTTGTATTTTTTATGTCGTACGTTTATTCATCAGCCCAGTCACTAGGTAGGGCACAATATATATATATATATATATATATATATATATATATATATATATATATATATATATATATATATATATATATGATTTATATCGATACCTTTCGAATCGTAAGTCGAGATCATAGAAATTTAATTTCATCAGCGATACCCGTGTGTAAAATATTCATTTTTATATTAATTCTATATTAAATTTTTGTAATACACTTTATTTGATCATTGGTATTTTCCATTCCGAACTGTGTTCCGTTTTCCCCACCCCGTTGAAATTTTCGCCTGGCGCACAAGAATAGCTTGAGTTTGAACACTTGAAAACCCAAAAAAAAAACCCACGGTCCGGCTCTTCACCACCAAAGAAAGGAGTTGTCAGGCAGGTAAGTTTCACTGGAAGTGGATAGTGCCGGTTCAGTAATTACCTGCGCAAAATTGCTATAGTCTGTGATGTGATTATTAAAACAAATCTCAGTAAACTATCACAAAATTGCACAAGTAACCCCTTCAGTCCCCACCTATATGCGAATTTCGATAAATAAGTTAACTACACTGAATAAATTGTGACGTTATCTTACATCGCTAATGGGATCTTGATGGTTCTATGGGATCAAAGGAAACAGAGTTGAATACAGAGGCCCATTATTCTCATCAAGTAAATTTTTATTATGGTTTTTGTGGATAACTATACTCTCTAGGCAGTCTAATTGTCTATTGTCGTTGACCAATTTGATCATTTTCAAATTATGAATGTTAATTTTCTGACAATATTTCATCATATAGTCAGCCACACATGACTTATTCTCCATTCGGTAAGTAGCATGGGCCAAATGTTCGTGGAACCTTTTGGAAAACAATTTGTCTGGCCATAATAGACTTTGTTACAATTTTTAACTGACGAAACCAAAAAGGAGGAGGTTCTCTATTCGACCCGTATATTTTATGTTTTTCCATCATATTTTTTTATGTATGAACACGCATAACTTTTTACTGAGGCGTCCGATTCCGATAATTCTTTTTTCAGTGGATAGGGTGTACTTAGAATTTGGTCCCATTTGAGTTTAAAAGATGAAATCCACCCCTAAGGGTAGCGAAATGAAGGATATTGATCACTCACCCTCTGAATTCTGGTCCGTTAACCGATTCTATCAGGCATAATTTTGTACTGGGTTCTTCGATTTGGATGATTCTTTTTTTAATAGATAGGGTATACCTTATATTTGGATTTCGAAAGGAATTAGCCACCCTTACGGGTAGAAAAATAGGGGATAATTGATTTTTCACTAGTGAACATTAGCACACACATACGTAGTTGACAATGACAGATCGCTTCTGACATTATTCTTGTTCCGTCAAAATCTGTATATTTTATGAGAGGATGGAATGATATACAAAGTAATGAAATAAACTAACCAGAACAACGAAAATAATTTATATTACAACAAATAGTAAAAGTAGATAATCATATTATTTAACTGGTAATAGTTGAAGTAAGGTGGGTAAGTAAGTATTTTGGAAATAATCAAAAAACAAGTAGGTAGTAATTGGTAGATTTTAGCCATGAAAAATTGAAAAATAAAAACTTTTTAACAAAAATTTAAACCGACGAAATACGGAACTGAAAAGTAAAAAATAAAAACTTTTTAACAAAAAATTAAACCGACGAAAAAATCAACTGAAAAGCAAAAAATAAAAATAAACCTTTTTACTCTAAATTATAATTGAGCTCCTAAACTAATGTAAGGAACTGATTTTGAGTCGGCGCCAAACAAACTAGCAATTGAATTAGGTGAAGCGTAAAATGATGGCAGCGAGATGCACGGCGCGTTTTGATGACTTTTTTCATAGATAATGATCTTCGATAATTGTTTGTTTGGCGCCGACTCAAAATCAGTTACTTACATCAGTTTAGGAGCCCAATTATCATTTAGACCAAGAAGGTTCATTTTATTTTTTGCTTTTCAGTTTTTTTTGGTTTAATTTTTTTTAAAAATTTTTCAATAATTTCATGAATTTCCCACTTATCTAATATGTCAGTTTTGTCCTTCGGGTTTCCTAATAACGTTTGCAAGTTATTTCTATTACTATAAATTGCTTGGAGATTTACATCCCGGAATATAGTGTTGAGACCTCTTGTGAGGTTTGGATGGAGAGCGACTATTATTCGTTCTCTCCATAAATGATCTACCGCAAGTAGTTCGAGCCTGTAAATGTTCTGTAATCGCAGATGACTTTAAAATATACAAAAAAATTAATACAGTTAGAGATTGTGTAGTACTACAAAAATATGTGATGAATATATTCCACTGGAGCCAATAAAATAAACTTTACTTCAATTCAACAAAGTGCTCAACAATAACACGCTCAAAGAACCCCATAAAAAATTAAAAACTGCATTTTTGACATGTTACAATAACAACTATTCTTAAAGGAGTAAGTATATGTGTAGTTTCAAATATTAGTAAGTTAGTGAGCTGTGCTTTGCCATTTCCTTGACAACGTCAGGTCGTAACGGCTATATTTATTTATCTGCTGTCAAACTGGTAGTTTACCTTCTGATTTGGAAGAAATGACGCGAAATATCGTGGACACCCCCTTTTGCCGAAAAAATCACGGAGTGTATATGAAATAGCGTTTAATCGGTACGAAGAATGGTGTTCTACTAAGAAAATCAAGAATAGCACTCATGAAAAAGTATTGTTGGCTTACTTTGAATGCTTATCTAAGGAAAGAAAACCATCTGCTCTCTGGTCGTATTATTCGATGATAAGAAGTATTTTATTAACAAGAAAAAACGTCGATATTAGTAAGTACCTACAGCTGGTTGCATTACTAAAACGTAAATCAGAAGGTTACAGAGCTAACAAATCCAAAATGTTTACTAAACAAGAAGTTTTTAACGGAAGCATCAAATGATTTATTTAAAAAGTTGCTATGATAATTGGACTAAGTGGAGCATGCAGAAGAGAGGAACTGACAAATATGCTTGTTGAAAATGTGATAGATCAAGGATTCGTTTTTAGAATTTTTTTACCGAATACAAAAACAAAGGTTATGCGAGAATTTTTGTAACATCGGGGAATATCCCAGGATTGAATATGGTAGAACTTGTCAGACAATATGTGAAAATACAAACCATAGACTTTTTTTTGTCACTTATAAAATAAGAAATGCACGAAACAACCCGTTGGAATTTACACCTTTGGTAAAATGCCAAAAGTTATTGCCACTTTTTTAAATTTACCTCACCCTGAAGAACATACCGAACATTGTTTTCGGCGATCGTCTGCTTCATTTTTGGCCGAATCTGGAGCTGATCTGTGTACCGTGAAACGCCATGGCGGATGGAAAAGCAATACTGTTGCTGAAGGTTACATAAAAAATTCGAAAGAGCAAAAGAAAAAAATATTAGAAGCAATTTTTGGTGCCAACAACCAAACAGGATTACAAGTTTACCAAAAAGCATCAACTACTGATGTAAAAACTCTAGAATCCATTGGAATTAATATTGCAAATTGTAGTGATTGCTCTTTTGCCATTTATAATGAATAGTTTTGTACATAGTTATGCATTTTGAATAAACTTTTTTTATCTCACCATCAAATGTTTTTCATATAAAATTTCATTATGGTACTTAGTACCATAATGAGCTTCCTTATGTCATCAAAATTGAGTGACATAACGTTGTCATTATGACATGCTATCAGATAAATTGGTAAATATTGCCGAGTTTCACCCCAATATCAGTCTTCGTAGGCCAGCATCTTTATGTAGTGTTTACTCAAATTCAAACTTTAATGGGCACCAGAACAGATGCAACATGATTTTTCACGCTCTTACTCCTCTACGAATAACGAGGTTTAGCTGGTGAAAAAAAAATACATAATGTATACTTTCAGGGTGGTTTTCCAACAAAATAATTAGAATAGTGGAAGGAAAGATTTTTTCGGCACTTCGAACTCCCACCTTTTTCTACGGAAATTATTGAGTATCATTGAAGAATATATCCCAAAGTATCTCTCTAGATGGATTTTCCTAAATCTCATGATTTTTTTGTGTCCAACAGGTTGATCTGAAGCATATGGACCAAATATCTGGAAGCAATATAGTCAAAGTGGGGATTGACCTTTCCGAATTCTACCTCTCTGTGGAATGGGACATATTAGCGGTACCAGCGACCAGGAACGAAGAGTACTATCCATGTTGTGCCGAGCCTTATTCCGGTAAGCAAATTTGAGATAAGATAGATTCCATATTTTCAAATTACCTAAAAGAGACTGGCAGGACTGAAATTCTGGAATCAAGCCTTTACATGCGTTGATACATGATGCTCAGATGAACAAATTCCGAATATATACCCCAAAACGAACTTCGAAAATATATTTAGGGCTATAATAACAAAAAACGACCACGTGGAAAGTCGTAAAAGTGAGTTTCACTATTCATCTATTGATTCCGTAATCGGGTTGAGAGAAATTGAGCATATTTTCTTTGGTAAATACAAACAGCATTTTTATATGTGTAAAACTTATGGATCTGAAAAGTACGACATGTGTTTCAATCTCTACATTTATCCAGTTCGAAAAATAACTGAAAACTATGTATTTTAATAGTTCAACTTTGAATTCTGGAAATGAAATATCGAATTCTAAAAATATTATTATTTATAAACAGCATTTCCCAAAATAGGATATACAACTAAGTTCTATTTTTCTCAATGGCAACTCCATTTGGCGCGCATACGGGTAATGATATCAATTTTTTTAAAGACAAAAATGGTACGCCACTGCGACATTTCAAATAACCATTTTTGAATTCCACGTTCAATTTGTGACAAAAAATCTCTCCTGCATTTTTTTCGTATGGGGCACCGTTTTTATGCAAAAAAATTAAACATCTTGACGCGTATTTGTCATTACTTTAATACATTATCTAGTAGCGATGCTAGTAGGCTACTGTCAACATTCTGTTAAATACGAATATTTCAACGAAATGTCAAATTAGCGTTTCTTCATTTCTAAGCTTTTAGTTTGGTATAAAATTAATGATAATAAGTAATTAATTTTTCCTTTATCGAAAAGAATGTAAAATTATACAAATGCGGAATTGTCAGACATGCATTTTGTCTATGGTCGAAGTAATGGAAATGGTCGACGATTGTATGCTGAGATGCATCCAGGATGTAGGTTACCCCATCACACCATATTTGCTCGTCTTCACCAACGTTTGCGCGAAAATGGTACATTTAAAAAACAAACGGCTGACTGCGGGCGCCCTCGAGAAGTACGAACTGTGCAACTAGAAGAAGCAGTTCTCGAGTTAATTGCGGAGTCACCTGAAACAAGTACTCGAAAAATTGCCAACATATGAATGTAAGCAACTTCACTGTATTTCAAATTCTTAAAGAACAGCAATTGAATCCGTTTCATATTCAACGTGTGCAAGCTCTACTACCTAGAGATTTTTTTCCGCGCCTAGTTTTTTGCCATTGGATTCTTCATCAAATCGCTCAAATTCCTAATTTTTTAAATGGCGTTTTGTTTACTGACGAGTCTGACTTTGGACGACAGTCTATACGAAATTTCCATAACAATCACCTCTGGGCTGAGGAAAATCCACATGAAATCTTTGAAGTTCATTTTCAGCATCAGTTCATCAGTAAATGGGGTACTCTTACCATAACTTCCTACAGGAAGAGTTACCTGTTCTTCTTGAAGAAATTCCTCTACAGCTGAGACAACACTTCTGATTCATGCATGATGGTGCACCTGTCCATTTTAGCATTATTGTACGTAATCAATTAGATACAGTATATCCGAATTGTTGGATAGGTAGGGGATGTACGGAACATTGGCCTGCTCGATGTCCGGATTTGAATCCTCCAGATTTTTGCATTTGGGGTTTTCTCAAGTCATTAGTTCATTCCACTCCCGTCGAAAATGTTGAAGACCTGAGGAATCGAATTAAAGCCGGCTGTGAGACAATAAGAAATATACCAGGAATATTTGCGCGAATACGACAATCAATGAGGCGAAGAGTTGAATCTTGTATCACGTCTGAGGAAGATCATTTTCAGCATTCGTTGTAGCTTTGCACCTATTCATTTAGTAGTGTTATTTTCTGTTATTGCTCTGGTTTAACGTTATTGTATTAGATAGTTCTGGATAATGTATTAAAAAAATTAAAAATACGCGTTAGGATGTTTTATTTTTTTTTATAATAACGGCGCCCCATACGAAAAAAAGGCACGAGAGATTTTTTGTCACAAATTGAACGTGAAATTCAAAAATTATTTTTCATGTGAAATATCTCAGTGGCGTACCATTTTTTCCTTTAAAAAAATTGAGATCATCACTCGCATGCGCGCCAATAATGAACATAATATTCTTAATTGCATGTCAAAAAAGGCGCAATAACCACTTCTTAAAACTCACCAAATTTCATTCACATATTTCAACCGCCTTAAGAGCATTAAATAAATAATCAGTTTTTAAGAAAAATTTTAACACCCCGTATCTCGGAAAACGAAGCATTTGCGGATAAAAGTTATATAGCAAACTGACATTATTTTTTCATGCAGAATCACCCCCTGAAGTTTGTCGCAATCATTCACTAACACCCTGTATAATGTTTGAAATTAGGATGGCAAACATATCCTCTGGCAACTGTATTCAAAAATAAATAGAACTAGGTGGCGTACAGTACAGATTAAAGTTGAAATATATATATATATATATATATATATATATATATATATATACCTTCCAAACGAAAGTAGGTTTATGTCTGTCATAAACTGATCTCACAAATAGAAGGTAGCAGAAGTCCAAGTGCTGGCGGAAGCAATTATATTATTATAAGTTCCACTAAGATATTCAATGTTCGTTTGTCTGTTGACTGCATTTTTATGGCGATTGATATGTACCATTTCCAAAATTAACCTTCTACGCTCGTTGTCTTCACGATCCAAAACTTCTACATTTTTTAAATCAAAATTGTGACCCAGTTTATGGTGGTGTTCTGATAGCGGTTCTTGCAGATCGAAATAAGTCCCTGCAGTCATTTCTGTGTTGTTTCACTCTGTCCCCTAATAATTCTTTTGTTTGTCCAATATATATTTTATCACAATTTACGCACTCGATTTTGTAAACTGAATTTGAGAGTAACTCTTTAGGCAGCCCATCCTTGAATTTCGGAAGGATTCTTCTCATTTTATTTTCATTGTACAGGGCTATGGATAGTTGTTCATTCTGCAGAACCCTGCTGATTTTCTCTTATAATCCTTCAATATTCATTAATCTGAAGTATCTTGTATTTGTATTATATGTATTGATAATTGGGTTGGCACGATTGTATAAAATTCTATTGACAAGAGATCTGGGATATTGAGTTTGGAGTAACATATATTTTATTTTCTTGAGATTATACACATGATATCTTCCATCACTGAGGAAGATGGCTCCATGTTTCAAACCTTTGATGATTTGAAAAAAGTTGATAACTCTTCCTGGATCACTAGGTTTCATATACAAATTGCTGGAAAAGCTACCATCTGGATTTCTCATTATTAATGTATCGAGAAAAGAAATACAGTTATTTTCGTCGTTTTCTACACTAAACTGAATGTTCGGGTGAAAATTATTGAAAAGAGTCAATACCTCTTCTTTACCGTCTCGGGGGACAGCTGTCAGAATGTCATCAACGTAACAGAATAAGAATGGTACTTGAAATGGCAGCTCATTGATGATTTGTTCTAGTGGATAGTTCATCACTAAATTTGCTATACTGGAGGGGGCAGGCTTACCCATTGCCGTGCCATCCAGCTGTTTATAGTATATTTCATTGAATTTGAAATAACTTAAGTCAAATATATAATTGATGATTGTCCAAAATAGATCTCGGTCATTACTTCCAGACTAGGTCAAAATTCCTCGAGAATTTCCAATACTAAGTTTGGAAACCCTGAAACTACATCCAGAGAGATCAAAATGAAATTATTAGGTAACACAATATTTTTAATTTTGTCTACTGCTGAAAATGAATTCGTTATATGATATTTGAAGCCTGGAAATAGGCTGTGTGATATGTCATTAATATGCTAATGAATACGAAGGTACTACTTGTCTCAAGGGCACTCCTTCCTTGTGTATATTGGGCTAATCATATATTCTGGGACAACATGAATTTAAACAGTTCAATGACTTGGCTACTCTCTCTGATATGCACTTTTTTCGCAAGAGTTGTTTGACTATATAATTATTTTTATTCTGAAACTTGTTAGTTGGATCACAGAGTTTTCCATAGACATTCTTCCCCGAAATTCCTTTTTCTAAAATATTCATCATACTTTTCATAAATACTGTTACGTTACCTTTGTCTGAATTTAGTACTAACAAATCTTTGTGTTCATTCAAAAACTTTTTGGTTTCGGAAATTTCTTTAGAAAAATTATTGTGCTTATGAAAAGAGTGTTTGGATTTATGCAAGAAATTTGTGATAATATTCGTGCATTGCAATCTGAGAGAATGTCTTTCCAGCTCATTCGGCTGAGACTGAATACAGTATTCTATTTCCGAATTAATTTTAGGGATGGGAAGTTTTTTTTGTGTCAATATATCGTCACACAGAAAAAGCATATAAAACGTATTTTTATCACGTCAAGTTTTTTAAATATATCCACAAAATGTTTTGAAGCAATGTTGTTTTGTTCGTTTGTTCGTGATATTTAGTGGGTCATTCGTTAAAGTCGTATTTGAATAATTGCTAGGCGATTAATTTGTTTTAAAATGTCTTTAAGAGTGTGTGAATTGACTTTATAAAAAACTTTTGCTGTTTTGCTGTAGTAAAATTATTCTAATAAAGAATAAGATAGCAATCACAGAAGCAGTAAAACAGGCGTACTTCCAATACTCCCAAATCTCGGTAAAGAACCTTGTCAAAAAATGGGTTCCTGGAGTGGGGTATAAAAATTGTAGAAATATACTTAATGATTGGGCTTCAGGAAAAACATATATTTGCAATTCGATGTCCCAATGTTGTGGAGAAAACCAACAAATAATGCTACGGACTGTTATTTCTGCCTCACGAAAACATTTGGTTTTAACAAGAAAACAAGAAGCTAAACTAGAAGTAGGAATCTTTGTGGGTTCTCAGATAAAAAAGATATTGAAGGATAAACATTCTGACTGTCACCTATCCAGTGTTGAAAAAGATGCATGGTATTTAAAGCCGTTGTTGAAAATATCTTGGGCAACAATAAAACAGAGGATTATGAAGAAATGGTATCCAATTAATTGAAGAATTACCACAAATTGGGAGTCAACATGTCCTTAAGGTAGTTGTCGTCACTTCCAATCAGATTCCGTTTATATTCATGCCACTTTTAGTTAACATTATTACCTGTATCATGTTGAAATTTTCGAATCATTTGCCACACCGAAAGCGAGATATAAGGATTCAAAGTTGCAAATTTTAACACGTAATCCTTAGAGTGAGCTACCGCGGACACCACATTTTAAGGCATAACTAAAAACACTCCATTCAGATCTTTTTGAAAAACTAGTATATTATTGAAAGGTGAGTAACAAATTTTATTGAAGTTTCTAAATTATTGCGTATGAGAAGTGCAAGAGAGGGAATCGTGGCAACGCCTCAAGCGAGCGCTCGTGATTCAAATAAGCGAAAAAAAAATCAAACGGACGCAGGTAAAAAGAAAATGCTAGATGAGTGATGGATTGGTAAAATCTATAAACAGAAAAAATTACCTCCATGAAAAATATAAAACCAACTCCGAACTATATAAAGAAGAATATGTAAATTACAGGAACTTCCTAAATTGACTCGTACAAGAAACAAAACGTAATTATTACATAAACAATTTATGGAAGTAAAAAAAGTCCCAAAACCTTGTGGAATACCATAAAGAGTCTGTCAAATTCTGAAATATCAAGAGATGACTTTAAGGAATTATTATCAGATGAAAATAAATTATTAAAAGAGAATCAACAAAAAGCAGAGATTCTCAACAATTATTTTGCAGACATTGGAATGAAATTAGCAGAACAAATAGAAATACCGAACAAACCACCTCCAAAAAGAAAACGACTAACACATTTTTTTTCCCGAGACCCACCATCAGAAGTAAGAAGAAGTAAGAAGTGCCGCGGATGGTATCAGGACAGAAACCCTGTAAGTAATAGAAGTATACTTTTCTTAACGTTTCACCATCATGATAAATAAAATATTCGAAACTGGTATATGCCCGGAAGAGTTCAAATTGATGAAAAAGTTGATGAAACGAAACCTGGAAACTATCGATCGATATCTCTTAAAATAGCTTTCGCGAAAACCTTTGGAAAACCAGTTAGGAATAGAAAAACTGACTTTTTGGAAAAATTCAAACTGATTTTGGATACACAACATGGTTTCCGTCAGGGGAAATCAACTCAGGAAGCAATAGCCAACCTAACATCCAAACTTCATAAAGCGATAGAAAAAGAGGAAGATACTCTATACATATTCCTGGATCTCTCGAAGGCATTCGACACCGTGAACCATGTTCTACTATTAGATGCACTAGAGAATGCAGGAGTACGAGGGACTGCATGGAACCTATTCAAAAGTTATCTGAATGATAGAAAACAATCAGTCCGTGAAAATATCAGTTATGAAAAGATCGTTACTTGTGTTATCCCACAAGGTACAGTACTGGGGCCAGTTCTATTTATATATGGACAGCCAAGGAGAACTCTTCAGCTTTGCAGATGACACCGTTGTGATCTATAAAGACAGCTGCTGGACTAACCTGAAAATGAAAGTAGAGTTAGATTTCCAAAACATTTTCATACATGGCTAACCAACCAAAATAAAAAAAACAAAATTCATGCCCTTCACAACATACAAAAATAACTTACCTGGCTATAATGAATTGAAGATCTCAAACGATGGTAGAGTAATCAACTCTACTGAATCAATTAAATATTCAGGAATAACACTCGACAGACATCTAAGATGGGATTTACATATTCATAACTGATGCACTAACTTGCGTCGCATAATATATAAATCTAAATTTTTCGAAAAAATCCTTAACATCGATAGCATGAAAACTATACCAAGCGCTCATTGAGTCGAGCCTAAGATACGGATTTCTTAGGGAGGTGTCATCGAAAGTCACCTGAAAAAACTAGCGGTATTACAAAATTTGTTTCTGAAAATCATTTACAAAACAGACCATATCTACCCAACGGAACAACTCAATAAACAAAACATAAATGACATAATATTCCACAAGAAAAAAACAAAATTTAAACGTTCGGACCAATTTGACAAAGAAACCAAAAAGTCAACGATGCTATACCTACCTGTTTTCGAGAGTTTATGAATCCTTGAATCTAGAACTGAAAAATCTACTGATTAATTCAAATTCCAAGACCTTACTCAAGAAAAAGCTGAAATTCCATATTAAAAGTATAGTTTGGCTAAGTATACAAAAAATCATTGAAACACAATGCAATGAATTATTCACACTTCTCTACTTATCTCTCTGCTTCTCTCATGTTTGTTGTGGATTTGGAATATTTCTGTTTTTATCACAAATTTCCTTTTGTCTTCCATTTCTGAGATCTATTTTATTTATTTTCTTGAATAAATCCATCTCATAACTAGAGTGATTGAATAAGTATTAAGGTGTCCGTTATTTCCCAAATTGTTGTTTTTTTGTAAACGCCCCCAAAATTTTCAGGTTATGACTTAAAAAAATATCAGACCCAAAAGAGCCCTTAATATTAATAGTAACCCGTGCCTGAATCATAATATATTTCCCATTTAAATAACATGGGATTTTTACACTTTTGGAATTTTTTTGCCTAAATCATAATATATTTCCCATTTAAATAACATGGGATTTTTACACTTTTGGCATTTTTTTTTTCACTAAGATAAAGACGGGTGAAAAAAACAATCAAAGCATACTCTTGTCGGAAATTCAACGCTCTACAAAAAAAGTCTGATTGCTTTCATCGATAAATTCTACCCTTTAAAAGTTATTCAAAGATAAAGTTGTGTTCGTAGTTAAATTATCGTTTTTTTTACATTTAATGTGTTTTTTTACAATTTTTTCGTTAAACATTCTTTAGCTGAAGTCGGATATTTGGCTCTGTATTCACTTACAACTTGAATCAAATATTGTTTCTGGTCTTCTTGTAGTAGTCAAGTTATTGATATAATCTTGCGTTAATTGAACTGCTCTTTCGGCGACATCGTTTACTACCTGCAGATTATTAACGATTGCCAGCCCATTCAAGTAATCACAATTGCTAATCCAAGTATCAGCATTTGTTTCTGAAAAATCTTCACCAATGTCAAATCTATCAAAAAATTTTAATGAATTCGAATTAATAAAAAAATCCATATCTTTCTTTTCTGAACTTTCAACCTCAGCATCAGTATTAATAATATATCGTTTAAATGAATCAAATTCTGAATCTTTTTTAAGGCTTTAATCATTTTATTTTTAATGTTAGCTGATACGTTTGGATCAAAAAATTGCAAGAGCAGCTGTTTCAGAATTTAAATACCATAAATGATTTTTAAATTTATGCAATTGTCCTGTATTGATAAAAAACTTTTAAAAATTGTAAATTTAAATCCGGAGATAGTGCTGCACGAGGAACCGCAAACCAGAATGGCACATAAATAAACACTATAAATAAACAAGTATATAATAGATTATTTTTTCAATTCTGTATCTAATTCATAAATATCTCGAAATATGTAAATTAAATCGCCTTAGACATCCAGCGAGCATGATGAAATGCTTCCTGGCTTGTGAAATTTGACTTTGTCGACATCCATTGTACCAAGGAAAATTTGGCATAATTCTAAGAGCTCTTTGTAATCATCACGAGGCAAGATTGTGCACAAGAACTCTTCAACTTTGTCATTTGTTTTTCCAATCTTCTTGAGTGATTTCTGAGGAATTCTATTTCCTGCTAAACCATTCTTATATTTGGTTTGATCGAGAGTGTTCCAATTTTCTTGGAAATTCTTGAACAATGAAACATTTGGTCCATCAGTACCTGGTATTTTTGTAGTAAAGATACAATTCAAAACTAGTTCGTAAATGTGCTGTCTGCAAGGTAAGTATGAGAGCTCCGTTCGTAATATTTGCTCCAGATTGATCGCCGCCCCACTTCGACAACCAAGATTTGAATTAGTAGTGTCGCAACAAACTGCTTCAATATTATCAGTTAATCCCCATTCTTGAACTGCTTTGAAAATTGCTTGTTCCTGTGTTGGTTCTTTTCCATCTGGTAATGCCAGTACGCTTAGTATTTTTTCGATAGTATTATTTCCAACTATGATCGGTACTCGGTCGACCTTTCTGCAAGAAAAACCATGAGGTATCAACTTTCCATCCCAATGTACTACCGCCGGACCAACTTCAATGTCACCAAATTCTCTTTCTATTCGTTGAGCAGCTTCTCTTCGAAATTTTGACCTGTATTCATTGAAAGATGTTTTGTTCAAAATTAAAGCACTAGTGTCAACTCCCAGGGCTGTTGTTATTGCAGATATTAATCGAACAGAATTTCTATAAGAAATATTGCAACTATCTAACGTAGCAACAACGTCTTCGGTCAAAATATTTATTGTTCCTTTCTCATTCTTATGTACATAGTTTCGTCCTTGAACTCCAAATATTGATAGTATGCTTTGGTAAGAAGTAGTTGCAGTTGTCTCACCACTTAAAGGCGGCTCACCACTCAAGGGCTGTTCACTTGTGCTTGATGGTAAACACACATCTAAAAAGTAAATGAGAAAATTACTTTAAATTTATGAACAAATATGATATTTTCTACTTCACACAAATACTTTCATTAACTACCTTAATTTGAACGATATTCATCGTCGGTTACTACATCAATATTATCGTAATTTTTGGATTTATTATCTTCCAATCGAGTGGTATTGGCATCATCTTGTTCGAACATCGGTTTCTTCTGAAATTGATAAAGTATCTTAGTATCTAATGTTTATACCACGTCTGAATTAGTATGCTCGTTTAACTCTCACTTACCTAATGGCTGACCAATATTGTCATTTTCTTTGCAAATACGTAAATGGTATTTTCTATCTGTTCTTTGGCCAGATAAAAACTCTAACGCTTCCTTATCACCTATATCTTGAACTTTTCCATGTGCATTGTCAAATAATTTTCCAAGACACTCAGAAAACTCGCTTACTTTTGTTGGATTCGGATTTTATTGCAAACTCCTATAATTGATATAAAGTTTTTCCATTTTTTTTACACATCTTGAAGTATTTTGTACTTTAATTCCAGCTCTTTTCCAGAATTTAGTAACTTCTTCCGTAACGAATTGATAACTTGCTGGAAGTGTTTTTTTTTTGCTTCTCTTGTATGATAAAATAACAATTTTAGCACTTGTTTGATCGTTGGAAATTTAGTGCCACTGGTTGTTTCGGTAGGTTCTCCCAAAAGGAACATTGGATTTCTCAAGCACACAGATGTATTAATTTTTTTGAAAAATTGGATAAATAAGAATTTCTGCTCAAATAATTCTACTATAATAAACACTTAACTGAGAGGTTAGAGTCACATGACTTAAAGTTTTGACAGGTCGCTCATAGATGGCGTTAAATGATAAAATAAATTTGAAACGCTATTTCGTTCAGCTTTTTCTGTTCATTTGCATTAAATATACAAATTTGATAAAAAAACAACTTTAAGCACTGAAAATTATATTGAATCAATCTAATATAAGGCTAATTGCAGTTAATCCATAATTGTATTGCAAACAAAAAGCAATACTAGATAAAAAAAGGAAAACGATGAATTTAACTATGAACACAAATTTATCTTTGAATAACTTTTAAAGGGTAGAATTTATCGAAAAAAGCAGTCAGATCTTTTTTGTAGACCGTTGAATTTCCGACAAGAATATTTATTGTTTGTTTTTTTTACCTGTCTTTATCCCAGTCGAAAAAAACAAAATGCCGATAGTGTAAAAATCCCATGTTATTTAAATAGGAAATGTATTATGATTTAGGCACGGGTTAACATGAATTTCAAGGACTTATTTGGGCCTGATATTTTTTTTGAGTCATAACCTGAAAATTTGAGTAGCGTTTGCAAAAAAGAAAAACTTGGGAAATAACGGACCCCCTAATAAATATACCCTACGCAAAACTTTCAGTTTCTGTATTTATATAAAATTTATTCGTCCTGGTTTTATTATAAATTACTAATATATTGTATATTTTGCATGATATTGAATTCTATGTATTTTATTGAAATTGGTGATAAATATTTATTATTTATTTTTATTTATTTATCTAGGGGTTGTAGTGAGAAAACAATATAAAATATTAGGAATATTCCAGTATACCTTTTCGATCTACTGCTCGTCATCTCACAAAAGGCACCCCATCCTATCATTTTGACAAAATGTTCAATAAGAATTCATACGAGAGTATACGAAGAAGGAGCATACGAGCAACCTCCGTCTCTTGGAAAGCAATCTAGACGTCTGGCTGTAGATTTTTCACGACTTTGAAATTTGTCCCGGTGCTCTTAACTGAATACTGAATATTTTATGTCTTTGTTCACCTCATCTACCGAGTGCTCATGAAATGGGAAACACAAAGGGACAAAGGGAAGTTGGGTATCTGGTAGGATTGAATTGAGTTCATGTTCATCGATGTATATAATCACGTAGCCGATCTTCAACTGATTCCGCAGGGGTTCGATGTTCCTCATGGGATGAATGCTATTCTTACATTGAAATGATTGAACAACTTCAAGAATTGGATATTTCGGTAATTATAAATAGTATGTGGAAGAGAATTCCTACACATAAAAATTACTCAAACTAGATAGGAGAAGATAATTAGCCTGGTGGCCAATTAATTACCAACGTTTGATATCTCCCTTATATTGGAGAGCTAAGGAATTCCTTTTGGGGAGGTCAGGAATAAACTGTCTCATTTGGTGGAAAAAAATACTATCACATTAAAAAAAAGTGGATCACACCTGAACAAGTGGAACTAATTAAGAAAAGAACCGGAAGTATCAAGAGAGAGAGAACCCAATATAATTAACTTTAAAACAAATTAGGCAGGTTATTGATTTCTGAAAAATAAACAACTCGAAGAAAATCATTGGTAGCAATATAAATAATTCCAAAGTAATCTGGGAAAGTGTAAATGGAATATGTGAAGAATCAGAACCTGCACCATAAATAAAAACTATTATGTTGAATAACGGCACAACCACAGATAAGCATATGGAAATCTGTAATTTCTTCAATGAATAATTATTCTTCACTCGGTGAAATGTATACTAATAGAATCCCAGAGACCGTCGATTACAACATTGAGGAGAAAACACTTCAAAATTCAATGTGTTTATTTGACAGCAACAAGTCTGAAGTATATGACGTCATAATTGATTTGAAACCTAAAAAAATTCCCAGGTTATGACGGGATTCGCTCAGAAATCAAATTGAAAGACCACTCACATTCCTCATTAACAAATGCTTCTAGACAGGATACTTTCCGAAAATATTTAAAATAGGCATAATGGAACCCTTATATAGCAACGGAGACAAAACAAATATGATCAACTACACGAAAAAAAACAGGATTTGTTGATTCAACCAACTTTATTTGGTCACTCTTATTGGCTTGACGCGGCTAAATGAAATTCATATCAAAACACAGGTGTATTCGATTGATGGAATCATTATATTGAGGTGACAAAATGGATTTTTCAATGCAATGCTAACATTCCTTTGATTTGAATATATGCTCATCTATTGAAACAATCTCCAACTAATATTGAATGAACATTTGTTTCAACACAAATATAATAATTATCTGATCAAACAACGGAAGTTTAGTGAAGAATATTATATTATTTGAATTATATGCGTTAGATGGAGAAGCTTTCGCACAACTGACCCTGACTTAGATAGTGTTACCAAATAGCAAAGCCAACTTATCATCGATGTAACGGCTAGACTCAAATGTCTGGTGTAGGCTTTCATGCTCGGTTGCCATATTTGTCAATTCAGTGGTTCACTCATTTCAATTAATATGTTTAGTGAAGAGATCAGCTTATTTTGTTGAATTGACATTTTATTGAATTTATCAATTCGACATAACTACTTGTTTGAATGAATATTTCTGTTAAAGCTATCAGCAAATTTTGTTTATCTGATTATTCGATTCAACAAAATAATGACATGATTGAAACGAAACGAGTTATGAATAGAGTTGGTCGAATAAGATATTTGGTTTCAGTTTATTGAAATTTTAAATTTGATAAAAAACCAATAAATAATTTTACACATTTTGTCGTGAATATAAGACACTTTTATTTATTTGGTTCAACAATTTGTTTTTTTTTCTGTGTATCTTATAACTCTAATCTCAAATATTGCAAAAGTTATCGGGGAAATATTATTGCAAAAACGACTAGTGAGATTCACAAGGAAATACAAACTGATTGCCAACCAGCAAAATGGATTCCGAGAGGGGAAATCGACAGAAGATGCAATACAAGCCTTAACATCTTATATATATATATATATATATATATATATATATATATATATATATATATATATATATATATATTAGGGTGTGCCAAAAAAATATCGATTTTACACTTTACGCTCACAATATCACAGAAGATGTCCAAACAAACATCCTGTCGCAAGCGGTGCTCATAATTTTAATTTTAAGTGGTCCTCCATCGAGCCTATAGTTTTTCTATTGAACTAAAAATTTTGCACAAAAAATGTCATTGGGCCAAATTTTTTTCATCAAAATTGTGATCACTACAGAGTCATAAAGTTTTATTTTCTGCAAATTCTGCGTTTTTTGTATGTTTTAATTGAACTATTGTAGATAGAGCAAAAAGTTCTACAAAAAAGTCTGGAGCAAATTTTTCATATTATCATTATATACAAAGTAACACGCCCTACAATTCAATTTTTTTTATTATTAAGGTATGGCAAGTGAGATATTGATGGTAGTACACATTTTTTTAGACATCAAATTTGCTACAAAATAATATAAATAGAAATAAACAAAGTCCAGAATATTATTTTAGAGATTTTACTGAATATATTCATTTAATTCACAGACATGTATCATGAGTGGGAATTTGATGCAATGAATGAGCTTTGTGATTTCATAATATATTTATTAAAATAAAAACGAAGTTCCACACGCTTTTTCTTCAACTCCGAATGTATTTCGACATAGAGATTTATCATCACGTAAGGAAAACGCGTTATGTTCCCTCCATACGGCTCTCTCTCTCTGTAATCTGTAAATTTAAATTATTTCTCTTCTATTATGAATGTAAATAATATGAAGTGATGAATCAAATCAAAAAGTTTCATTCAATATTTGATGTCCTCAAAAATGTGTACTAAACTTTTTGTGCTATCATCAATATCTCACTTGCCATACCTTAATAATTGAAAAAAAATTGAATTGTAGGGTCTGTAACTTTGTGTATAATGATAATATGAAAAATGGGTGCTCTATCTCCAATAGTTTAGTTAAAAAATACAAAAAACGCAAGATTTGCAGAAAATAAAACTTTATGACTCTGTTGTAAGCACAATTTTGAAAATAAAAATTTGGCCCTATGACATTTTTTGTGCAAAATTTAATCCTCAATACGATCTGTTCATTTATTTCATGAAAAAAATTATTCTAGCTTGCGAGACAAAATAAGATATAAAAATCCGTTTTCAATGTTATTCCAACAGAAAAACTTTAGGTTCGATGGAGAACCTCTTAAAACTAAAATTATGAGCACCGCTTGCGAGAGGATGTTTGTTTGGACATATTCTGTGATATTTTGAGCGTAAAGTGTACCAAAAAAAAATCGATATTTATATATATATATATATATATATATATATATTGTTATGTTATGAAAGACCAGAAATTTATTTTTAAAAAAATTTCAATAGAAACCCACAAAAATAATAATTACTTAATAGTTAGTAGTTCAAGAATATTGTTTTTACATATTTTTGAAATTTATTTCCTTTTTCTGTATAATATGAATAGATAAAAATCCAAATACTATAACACAATCAATTTCATACACTGTCAGTAATGATTACAACCCATAATTGTTCAAAAGACAACAAAAAAAGGTCTAGATTTACAAAATCATCCTGAATAAAATGTGATCAACAAAATTATAAGCTTGAAACATACAGTATATGAAATTGTATCTAACTAAAAATAGCCAATGGGAGAACAACAAACTTCTTGATGACAATATCCAATTAGGAAACAGTATGGTCAGATGTAAGATTTGAAATTGCCGCGTTTTGTTTGGAAGAGAGGAAAAATTCAATAACTTCATCAATATAAGCAGCAAACTACATTACCTTTTTATATACTCCATATAAAAATATTCCAAAGCTGATTTCTGGATTTGTATGGTTCCTTTTTGGTATTGGGAATCCTGAGAGCAGTGGATTGAAGGAGGATTCAATATCCTGGTGTGTATTGTAACAGCGTCAGTTCCAGCGTCAGGTATAAACTTTCCTAGTGCACATCACAAACTGAATAACCTCACAAATGACTCGTATCATATCAGAAGAACTCTATTTGATTTTGATATTGAACTATTAAAGAATTTTTCAACCTTTCAAGTAAAAGTGAGGTTGTGTATAATTTATTCGTCACCATTTCTCATGATTGTCTTTGAAAATTTTTAGATTGACCATAGAATAAGTTATTTATCGTAAGCCAGGTAAATATAAGTTTTCCTGAATAAAGGAAATAATTGTTTTTCGATACTTTCTCGTTTGTTTTCCACAATGATCAGCAATCTTACTTATAAACACTGAATAGAAATTGACATCAAGCAGTGGCTCAATCGCCTGAACCGGCTATCTGAGACAAGAGGCGTACCAACTGAGTTTAGTCGTGGTAAAAACAGTGATAACAATTGGCAGCAACGTGACGAGAGAACAGTGACGTTAGCTAGCAATTATTATTATTACATTGCAAAATATTATACGGTGAAAATAATTTATCTATCACATATCATACAATTTATTCCCAAAGTGGGACAAAATAATCAACAATTTGTTTTTACAATTAATAGAATTATAACAATATATATATATATATATATATATATATATATATATTGGGGTATATTATCTTCAATTTCTCGAAATACTAAAACTAAACCGAAGGAAATATATATATATATATATATATATATATATATATATATATATATACAGTGAGCACGTAAAGGTTAGAATAAATTCGCTAAAATCTTTACAGGGCCAGGAGAGAAAAATCGCTCGGACACGTCAATTTTAATTTTCAAACGTGTACTTTTTGACATATAATTCTTTCGGGTGACGTCTTGATTGTGTTAGTTATGACGTCATCGTTTTTTTTAAATTGCAATCCCCATATTTGAAAATGTTGTTTGAAAGAGGACATTTTTCTGCATACAAAACGTTGATTTCATAGTATAAAATACATTGATGAAATTGCCAAGAAAAAATCAATTGAATGTTAAAAGCACCCACTACTTTTGATATGACCCTGGTAGAAATTCTGGATTCAGGTAGTTAGATGTATGAAGTATCCATTAAGCAATTCTTCACCATGCCACGGCCCAAAAAATAAAAAAATCCAAAATTCTCTGAATTCTCATATTTTGAGCTACAACTCCAGAATTATCATGAGGTATGCATAAAAGTTGTAGCTCGTTATTTTTGCTACGAAAATATTTTATATGAAATTTGCGATCAATCATGTCGTTAGGGAGATAAACGCGATTTTCCACTTGTTGTCAAACGCCCGGTGAAAACTGCGCGGGAACCAAAAATTTCCCCAATTTTTATATAACCTCACAAGTCGATCGATGTTCCTCGCTACTAAGAGCTGCTTAAAAGAGCCAAAGCTCACGAAATGTAGAAAAAACTTCCAATTTCCACATGAGACTAGTTTCGAAGTTCATAAAAATCAAATTATAATACAAAGAGTGTTCAAAGATTTCCGATTAAATGTTTGTTACTGAAAATTGGTTGATAAATTCATAAGGAATCATTGCTACTCAAATTCCTTGGACCTTCATGCTATTCGAGGGTGGATATATTAGTCCTGTTCAACCGGATTATTCTCGGTTTCGATGGAAGAAAGTATTTTGACATTCAATTCGGGGGTATTTTTCTTCATGAAGAGTAACCTTAAATGTTCCTTATTTGATATTTTCATATACAATATAACAAGGCCTAATATTTTGCTGGATAAAAATATTGGCAATATAATATAGCGAAAGCATTGTTAGCTGGCAATAGATAGCACGACACATCTACAGATTTTTTATGCAGATGTGGAGTGTTTTTACACGCTTTATATTAGTGTAACGTAAATAAACTTAACTTGGTTTTACTAATTTATTTCACACTTAATCTACAACTTAATTTATATTACTATGCCACTGTATAGCTCGATCGTATGGGCTCGTTCAGACTGTCCGTGCCATCTTGAGGGTTGCCTATTTATCTCCGTTACAGAATTCCCGATCTTTCGAATTCTGGCAGTTGGCGACCAGCATGTTCCAATTGTTTCCAATATTGACCGTTGTTTTCCGCGGCAGAGCGACTGGATTGTTCTCGAATATCTCCGGGGATGACCTCATCGTTGTCGATGGCAACGCGTGAGGCGACAGGTCCGGCCTAGGTTCGTTACATTGCCCCCTTCTTAAAGACATTTCGTCCCGAAATTTCATCCTTGGAGTGTGACGGTATCTGCATGACTCCCCATATCTGCACCGTGAAGTTCGATGGAAGTAACACTCCACGGTCTTCATGATCGGTCGTGGAAGAGGGTTACAGCAAACCAAAATCTTGACGCCGCTGGATCTGAATATCGCCTCCAGCATACTTCTTATGACTCTCCAGTCCAACCCATCAATACCACAGGACAATTTTGGAATTGCTAGATCCACCAGATTCTGGTCCACCATAGTATCTCTTAGTTTGGTGAGACTCTTCCAGACATCTTCATAGGACGGTTTATCTTGGGAATGCCTCTTGGTAACTAGGTAGTAGATGTTTCTCTGGCCTTTCTTCAACTGTAGCACCCCACCAACTTCTGGATTCTGCTCCCGCAGTGTTTGGAGTTGACCAAATTTCTTGGAGAGCACTACGGCGATGCCCTGGACATTCGAAGATCTTCTGCCACACAGTGCGCTAGTGCGTAGTCAGCAGGCACCTCGAAAGGTCTCGTGACTCCTCTCTAGTAACCCCATGTAGAACTTTCTGCCCGTTTGAATACAAGGACATAAACTTCTCGAACGTCATATCATCCTCCGGTGGCTTGAGGGTGCGAACTTGGTCATGGTTTCCAGCGTAAGGGGCCAACCTGTTGAAATGGACGACCCTTGATTTCCCTCGGGGTGGCTTATGGATTCGGTACACAAGGTCGTTTATCCTTTTCACGATTTTATACGGGCCTTCCCACGAGTTCCGCAACTTTGGTGATAGTCCACGACGACGTTTGGGGTTGTACAGCCAAACCAGGTCATCAACCTTAAATCCTCCAGCGTCGGCCTTGATGTCATAGGTCTTCTTCATTTTATCGCTGGCACTCTGGATGTTCAACCGGACTCGTTCGTGGATGTCGTCCATTCTCTGCCGAAGTTTGCTGACGTAGTCCTCTCCCGCAGTGTCTTGTCCTGGCGCTATCCCAAACTTCAGGTCACAAGGCAGTCGCAGTTCTCGGCCCATTATAATACTAGCAGGAGTTTGACCGGTTGACTCGTGTACTGCGGATCGATAGGCCATCAGGAACAAATGAAGATACTGGTCCCAGTCTCTTTGATGGTCAGAGACAACCTTGGACAAGTGGCGGTTGATCGTCCTGTTCATCCGTTCCACCATTCCATCGGACTGCGGATGTAGGGCCGTGGTTCTTGTCTTGCGGATGTTCAGCAGTAGACATATTTCTTGGAAAAGGTTGGATTCGAAATTTCTGCCTTGATCCGAGTGCAGGTCCATTGGAATACCGAATCGACATATCCACTCTTTCACCAAGACGTCGGCGACGGTGATGGCTTCCTGGTTGGGCAGGGCATAGGCTTCCGCCCACTTACTGAAGTAGTCCATTGCCACAAGGATGTATTTATTCCCGTGGTCGGATACGGGAAACGGGCCGGCGATGTCAATGGCGATTCTCTCGAACGGGCTGCCTACGTTGTACTGACGCATCGGGGCCTTGGGTCGTATTCGAGGTCCATTGCTAGCAGCGCATACAGCGCACTTTCTGCACCAGTCCTGGACGTCAGCTTGACAATTGGTCCAGAAAACCGTTGCCCTCAAGTTCCTTCCTCTCTTCTGTTCCTGGGAACAATTATTTGGCGTCTGTCTTCCCCACCAATATCGGCCTCCAACACACGTTTCAGGATCCCATTGTCCAGAATAAGAGAGTTCCATTGTGCCCAATAGGACTTAACAGCCGGCGAGTAACCTGCGACTTCCTGCCATGATGGTCTTCGATTGCCCTTCTTCCAGCTGACGACTAAGCCAAGGTCGGGGTCTCTCTCTTGGTCTTTCTGGATCTTGCTGTCATTCCAGTTGTCATCCATTGCCGCGGTTCTACAAAGTGTTGCTTCTTTCTCTTCTGCTCGTCGGCAATGTGAGCAATCATCTGGACATGGTCTTCGCGACAAGGCATCTGCATTCTTATGGCTAGATCCGGCTCGATGTTCAATCTCGAAATCGAATTCTTGGAGTCTCTCGATCCAACGTGCTACTTGACCCTCAGGATTTTTGAACTGTAAGAGCCATTTGAGAGCTGCATGGTCAGTTCTCAACAGGAATCTTCTTCCATACACGTACTTGTAGAAGTGCTCCACTCCCTTTACAACAGCTAACAGCTCTCGCCTGGTGACACAGTAATTGCGCTCTGGTTTGCTAAGCGTCTTGCTGAAATAACCAATGACCTTCTCCTGTCCCTCCTGGATCTGAGATAGGACAGCTCCAAGTCCCACGTTGCTGGCGTCCGTATCCAAAATGAATTTCTTTTTGGGTAGGGGATAGCTCAGTACAGGTGCGTTGATCAAAGCTCCTTTCAGCTTCCTGAATGAGTCTTGACATTCTTCGGACCACTGGAACTTTGTTTGGCCCTCCGTGAGCCTGGTCAGTGGTTTAGCGATGTTGGCGAATCCCAGCACATATCGGCGATAGTATGTGCATAAACCAAGGAAACTTCGAAGTTGGTGAATGTCTTTGGGATGGGCCAATCCTTAACAGCTTTGATCTTCTGGTCATCCACTGCTACTCCTTCCCCAGAGACAACGTGGCCGAGGTATCGTACTTCTTTTTGGAACAGATGGCATTTCTTAGGGCTCAGCTTCAATCCGGAGTTCCTCAGTCGCAGGAATACTTCCTCCAAGTTTTTCACGTGGTCCTCGAACGATCTGCCGACCACAATTATGTCATCGAGATACACTAGACACGTGTTCCATGAGAGTCCCTTCAGCACTGTCTCCATCAATCTTTCGAATGTGGCGGGAGCATTACAGAGCCGAATGGCATAACGGTGAACTGCCACAATCCTGAGCCGATGGTAAAAGCAGTCTTTTCTCGATCTTCCTGAGCCAGTTCTACTTGCCAATATCCACTCTTCAGATCAAGGGTCGAGAAAATCGTGGAACCAGCCAACGTGTCTAGGGTGTCATCTATTCTCGGGAGAGGGTAACTGTCCTTCTTCGTGACATTATTAAGTTGGCGATAGTCTACACAAAAGCGTGTCGATCCATCCTTTTTCTTCACCAGTACGACTGGAGAGGACCAGGGACTGTCAGATGGTTCGATAACTCCTTCTTTTCCCATATCGCTGACTATTTTGTCAGCCTCTTCCTTCTTGGCAAGAGGAAGTCTTCTTGCTGATTGCCGGATCGGCCGAGCACCTCCAGTATCAATTTTGTGCTGGACCACATTAGTTCGACCCCCTTTTCCTTGTCCGGTATCGAAGATGTCTTGGTACTTTTTGACTAAATCTCTTAGTTTGGGCTGTTGAGCTGGTTTATGTCTTTGGAAGAGATGGCAACTAATTTTTCTAGTTCTGTGGGCAAGTTGTTGGGTTGGCTAATCGTACCTCGTACGCCCCGGATCACAGATGAAACTGACGAGCAGTGCCCCAAAATTGTTCCTTTCTTCAAGGTCACTGGGAAATAATTGACATTCATGACCCTTACCGGCACAAATTTGTCAGCACGCAACAAGGTCTTCCCTAGTGCAATCCCTCGTCCAATTTTCTCATCATGAAGTTTGGGCTCGAACATCACCACGTCTCCACTGCTCGCACTCCCGTCCAGGCAAGCCTCCAGAATGGTTTCAGCCCTCTCAGGTACGCTTACATCTTCAGTCAACAGCACACGGATCAACTCCTCACTCCTCCCATGAAGCACCAGCTCTTCTCCGTTGACACGTAGGACGCCGTCTTTGAAATCCAATTCAAACCCTCTGGAATTCATGATGTCCATTCCGATGATTGCATCGTCTTCGATGTCCGCTACAAGTGCCTGATGTTTCACTTTAGTGCTGCCCAAAATTATTTCAATCGGTAGCTCGCCATATACAGTAGCTGGCTCCACTGTTGCTGTGCGTAGCTTCCAAGTTGTCGGTTCAATCCGTTCCGGTGTTCTGGCAAAGGAAGGCCCGAGAATTGTCCTAGTCGCACCTGTATCTAGCAGCATGGTGCAAGGCTCGTTATTGATGAGACCGTCTACGAAGACACCTTTGTTCTGTCGTTGAAGGATAGCGACATATGCGTTGTTAACCGGGGCTTGCCGGACACATGCCGACGATTGCCCCTTCTCGTCGACCTTCTTTAGTTTTCCTGCATCGGAGTCGATGAATGTTGGACATTTGCTACGCACATGTCCAATTTTGCCACAATTCCAGCATCTTATCTGTCTTTTCTCAGGGAACACTTCCTTAATCACTTTCCTTATGGCAGCTTCCAAATTAGCAGGCTCCTGTGAGTCTTCTTCAATCATTCGGACTTTACTCTGGCTTTTGCAAGATTGTTTCGCTGCCTCGAATTCCAAAGCGCGTGCCAGTGCGTCTACGAGATGTGTTGGACGGGCTAGTGTCAACGCTTGTCTGGTTTCTTGGTCACGGAGTCCATCCAAGAATGCCTGAACCGCTAATCGCTCCATTACATTTTCCGGTATGGCTGGATATGCGAGGCGAACCAAGCGTGCAATGTCAGTTTCAAATTCTTGTAAGGATTCGCCCGATTTCTGACATCGATTTTTCAGCTGGGAGTGGTATAAGTGCTCCAAATGGGCCTGACCATATCGTAATTCTAGATGTTTAATCAGCTGATCATAGTCCTCCTGTTCTTGGGCGGTGAGAGTTTGTAGAATATTTGTCGCTTCTCCACGTAATGCAAGTGTCAGTGCTACAGCTCTTTCCCCTGCATTCCATCCGTTTGCTTTGGCCGCTGCTTCAAACTGCCGGCGGTAATTTGCCCATGGAGTTTTTCCGTCGAACTGAGGCGGCTTCATGAAAAGCTTCTGAAATGACCTTGACATCTTTTATTCCCTCGTGAACTTTATCCAAGTTCAAACTCAAGTCCAGCATTGCATTTTCGTTAACCATCTCTGTGGAGGGCGCACTATTAATTCGTTTTTCCAGCTTACTGATCGTTTCCTTTATTTTGTCCATTTCTGCCTCGACCCCATCTTCGATTTCATCTACCTCCGTGTTCATTTGCTCCCTAATTTTATCTATCTCTGTCTCAACGGTTCCCATTCTTTCTTCTAGAAAATTAGCCACACCACACAATTCTTTTTTTAGGCCTTCTGTGTTTTCCAGGAACTTCTCTTCCAGGCTTCTTGAATTTTCTAGAAGCTTCTCTTCCAGATTTCTAGAATTTTCTTGAAGCTTCTCTTCCAGATTTCTAGAATTTTCTTCAAGCTTCTCTTCCAGATTTCTAGCATTTTCTTCCAGGCTTCTTGAATTTTCTAGAAGCTTCTCTTCCAGATTTCTAGAATTTTCTTGAAGCTTCTCTTCCAGATTTCTAGAATTTTCTTCAAGCTTCCCTTCCAGATTTCTAGAATTGTCTTCAAGTTTTTCTATTATCGGACTCAAATCACCTCCGGGAACTTCGAATAAAAATGTTACGGGGTCCTCACCTTCTTGTATAAGTCCTTCTGCAAGTCTTTCCTGGAGTACTTGCTTTTTACCCGTTGTTTCCAGTTCCCTTTCCTCCAATTCCTGTTTCAATTCCGCTACCTTCAAGTCCGCAAGGCGCACTTTTCTTGAACATATTTTGTCTTTGACGAGGTATCAGTCTGTTTCACACGAAAAGTTTATCAGTTTGTTAAAAATTCACTTCGCGAATTCTTTCCCACGGGCCACCAGTCTATTGTCTGTTTCACGCGAAGAGTGTATCAGTTTATATTCCCACGCACAATTGTCCACTTCGCGAAAACCGGGCCACTGTCTATTTTCTGTTTCACGCGAACAGTGTATCAGTTTATATTCCCACGCACAATTGTCCACTTCGCGAAAACCGGGCCACTGTCTGTTTTGGGCGTACAAAAAGGTCTATCAATTTATTTTTCTGACTATCCACTCCACGATCACTCGTTTATTTTCAAAATCTCGCTTCCGACACCAATTGTAACGTAAATAAACTTAACTTGGTTTTACTAATTTATTTCACACTTAATCTACAACTTAATTTATATTACTACGCCACTGTATAGCTCGATCGTATGGGCTCGTTCAGACTGTCCGTGCCATCTTGAGGGTTGCCTATTTATCTCCGTTACAGAATTCCCGATCTTTCGAATTCTGGCAGTTGGCGACCAGCATGTTCCAATTGTTTCCAATATTGACCGTTGTTTTCCGCGGCAGAGCGACTGGATTGTTCTCGAATATCTTCGGGGATGACCTCATCGTTGTCGATGGCAACGCGTGAGGCGACAGGTCCGGCCTAGGTTCGTTACATTAGCTTTACTTGTATGTTTGTTTGTTTGTAACCGACTCCTTTGGACTTGATTTTCACCCACTTCCAGATGTCCGAATGATTTGAAATTTGGCAGGTGTACATAACTCCGGTGACAATGCATTAAGAAATTTTTGTGTGGAAAAAAAACAAAATGGCGGCTCCAATACGGCGTACGAGTTTTGTGATTATTGTCCGATTTGCTTCAAATTTGGTATCTGAGGATTTTCGTGGTCGGAGATTATGATTCTTCTATGAAAATTGAAAAATTCAAGATGGCGGCTTTGAAATGGCGGCCGAGTTTTGTGATTATGGTCTGATTCTATTCAAAATTAGTATGTGGGGGTTTTTGTGGTTGAATATTATGATTCTTTCGTAAAAATTGAAAAATTCAAGATGGCGGCTTTAAAATGGCAACCGAGTTTTGTGATTATGGTCCGATTCTATTCAAAATTGGTATGTGGGTGTTTTTGGGGTCGGAGATTATGATTACCTGATTTTATAAGATTATTCCATTTTTCAATTTGCAAAAAACTAATAAAAATAATAGTTTAAAAAAACTGAAAAAACACGCTTTCATAAATAAACCACACTAAAAAGTAGGAAATAAATAATAGTTTGAAAAAACTAAAAAAAATGCTTTTATAGAAAACCAGACTAAAAAAATAGAAAATAAGAAAAGAATGTATTTTATTTTAAAAAAAGCATGGAGTGCATGGTATCAATAATTATATAGGGCAGTAAAGTAAAGAATGTCTCAGATCGCAGGTAATTGTTGGCCGAGGCGATACCATGCACCCCACGCTTTTTTTTAAATAAAATACATTCTTTTCTAATTTAAAATTTTTTTAATCTGGTTTTCTATAAAAGCGTTTTTTTTTTTCGTTTTTTTAAACTATTATTTATTGTTGTAAGGCAACAATGCTTCAGTATATTATACAGCCAAAATTTAGCCGTCAGTATATTAGGTCGAGTTATATTCGTCAGGACAAATGCTCGAAAAATAGAGATTTTTTATTTCATAAAATTATTTGAAAACACAATGATTGAAAGTACAGTGTTCATAACAGGCACAAACTTACAAATTTGCTCCATATGTACTTGAAGTTGGAATATAGTGATAAAATATTATATATGCATAGTTTTTCCTACAAGATATTGTGTCGACTTCCACTTGAGGATGCTTTCTTCTTTAATTTAATTTGTCCACTATGCCACAAAATTGCCTCTTTCATTATAAGTATTTCGGACACAATATTTCCACTTTCATATTGTGTAATATTTGAATAAACGCTCAAATACAGTGAGACATTCAAGCACAGCGTCATTGCCGCTTCTTTTGACGTCATAAGTCCATTGATTTGGCATTTTCCTGAGTTGCCAGTGTCATTATTTTGCGGAACTTCTGAGGAAACGTTATTCTCTTTCATCCTATGAATAAACCAGAACCTATGTCAACATGTGTTATATTGAAATGAAGACTTCGTATTTAATAGCTGTCCTTGATTTAATTACTCTTGAATAATTTGTATGTATACCGAGTGCTATGTCATTATTTTTTCGGCCTGCTCTTATTGCAAAGAAATATTAATAATAATGCTTGGCAACGATGTAATTCCTGGCATTCTCCGCTATCGGCGAGTTGCCAGTGTCACTACTTTTCCAGAACTTCTGAGGAAATGCTATTCTGTTTCATCCGATGAATGAAACAAAACTTGTGGCAGCATGTGTTATATTGAAATGAAGACTCTGCTCTTGATTTGGTTAATCTTGAATGATATGATATGATATGATAGGTATATACAAAATATACTACTTCTGATGACGTTTCAATAATCACTTCTGCTCTCTTTATCTAATCCGAGTTTAATCGAAAACGTGATTTCTGAAACGTCAAATGATAGTTTGTATTGATAATTTTCATTTTTGTGCAAGGTTAATAATTTCCAAAAGCTCTATTGCTAAACAAATTGTTTTTTTTTACAATGCGAAATGATCAAATGTAGTAACATATCTAGGCGAATTAACAAATTTTCTTTTTTTGAGGAAATGATAATTGACAGTATTGCACTTCTAGGCAAAATAAAAATAAAAAAGATATAGAATTAAATAAATATTTCAGATTCAATCAAATATATCGAAAAAATTGGACCAAGTGAATATATAACTCTGAACCATTCAAATGCTTTCTTTGAGATATAATGAATTGTTGGGTCCTTTGGAATGATGACTTTATTTTGCCATATTGAAACAATAAATTTGTTGAACTGGAATATTTATTTGTATGCAAAGGCCGCGAAATACCTTTTTAGTGACCGAAAGGAAAGTTATCGCCGAGGCTGCTTGCGGCCGAGGTACGATAATCTTGAGGTCGCTGAAAAGATTCGCGGTCATGCCGTACACACAATTTTTTGTGCAATCGTCAAAATTATTGAATTAGATAATTGCAAATAAATATATAATTGCTTCAAAATCGACAGCAGTTCAATTTAATTAATAAAGTCACAGCGTTGCTATGGAAATGATATGGTTGAATATATACAAACCATTTTGGCAGTTCTTGACAAAACGCAAATATGTCAGATACTGATAGTGATATTTCAGTATCTTGCACTCCTCCAGAGCCAATTGTGAACTTAGCGCTTTCCGTTTTAATACCTGAAAATTCTAAACGGCAGTACGAAACATGTTATAGCGAGTTTAAAGATTGGTGCGACAAACAGAATGTAAAATAATCCTTGTCATTGTCGTATTTTACAAATGTCAAATTTGGAAGTGTCGTTTGGTTTGGCGGCGTTGCTATGGGTAACGGCCGCGAAATTGAATTGCGCGGACTGTGTTGAGAACGCGAAATACTCACTTTGCGTGCGATTGCACGAAATATATTTTTTCATGGATGCAACAAAGTATTTCTGAATTCTCTTGATTTCAACCCATTATTACTCTGGAAACTAGTTCCAGAAAAGTTCCAATTTCATCGTCGTATGGAAATATGTTCAGATTTTTTGATCCCTCAGCTTATATAGCTAAGCTTGCACAAGGCTATAAGTATTCCATTTTCCACTTCGTACAGAACATCACCTATTCTTTCCAGGAAAATTCCAATCTCATCTTCTTAGAATGAATTATTTTCTCTACACATTTCTCCAAACATCAAATATCATCTTGTCGAAAAATCACGTATTACCGGTGGAAACGCAATGTATCCAGAAAATTTTCCGAGTCGTGCTCCTTCCATTTGCTTCCCTTATTTCCTCGAAACAACTTGATTTAAATTCAAATTTGCTTCGCGTTCTTCCATTTCCTATCCGATCCATCTATTCCTGAGATATCACCTCCAAGATTACAATGCGTTGGAAGACCTTATTCTACATAGTCAACTCAATCATCTCCTCTGTTGGAATCACATTCTCGTCTGTTTTTGTGTTCCACGCCAGGAAAAGGTGACGCTCAATATTCAGATTATGCCAATCCGGAGGGGATTTTCCTCGAGTGAAATCTATTCGTTTATATTAGTGACTACTTACATTTCCAGACAATTGCGTGACGATCAATTTTGATGATAATGTTTCGTTTTTCAAATCAAGCAAGGTATGATGTGTAGGAACTTTCAGACCTCAAATTATCTCTGTGCCAAAAAAAGGACTCATCCTGTGATCTAAATAACTACTTCCCTTTTACGCGACCATTTTCCTCAAATCTTAATTAATACATTCAAAGTGAAGTGCTCAGTTTAACGTTGGTGAATTTTCCTAAGTTATGATGAAAATACGCAAAAATTAGGTGAGGTTATTGTGATGTTTATTGAACAGGATGTATGAGTCTAAGTAACCATCAATCAATAAATATTTTTTTCATAAGTTGAACTACATTATGTTATATTACACTCAGATTCATTAAAAATAATAATAAAGTTTCTAGATCGACAACCTTAGACATTCCGGCAAATCATACATTGTGCTGTTGAGTTAAGTAGGTGAGTAGGAGAATTGTTGAACTATTGAGGCAAAATATATAGATATTTCTCAAAATTGAAGCTAGATACTCCCGCAGATGTTGGTAAGTAATGTTTTTTTATTATCATTCTGTTTCAACTTGATATTGTTTTTGATATATCGTAATATATCTCAGGAAAATATAGAATATAGTTATTTGTTATAACTTTGTTTTTTTTTCAGGTTTGAAGTTTGATGGCATAAAATTTATACAATTTAGGATCGAAAAAAAAAATCTTTGTGTTAGTATTTTTTTTTGAAGAGTTGGACATTGAGATCCATGTTAGCAGTGGATCTTATTATTCGTGACTAAACTTCTCATTACTTATTTGTATCTTTTCTGAACATTGATGCGTCAATAGTAATTGAACATTCAATATTTGTGTTTCTTGTTATAGCATATCAGTGGAGAAGAGTAAATTTTTGTAGAATAATTTTTTGTGTTGTTTGAAAAATATTGATCGAAGTATTGAAAGCCCTACCTCATATTGTGATGCAGTATAATGAAAAAGATTTGGCTTAGGATGTTTTTTTTTCTCAAAATAATATCTCTCAAGGTAGAGAACCTGTGCGTTAGGGCTCTCAGACACTTGTTTACATAAATAACATGATCTGATCATTACATGTGTTGGTATAAGATGTCCCCTAGGTACTTTATTGATGATACTTTTACTATTGTATGGCATGAACATGATTTTTTGGGGTTATTTTCAAGAAATAATTTCTGGTTGGTTTATAGTTGGTGAAAATCACAAATCAAGACTGTTCAATGTTATGTATTATTTATTTATTTAGCAAAATATTTAACGTATTTCAATTTTTTCTCGTGGAAAAAGGAGCTGTATCATCAGCAATAGGTGTGCTCCACTAATTTTTGCAATATTTTTCATATTTTCGAGGAACATAATTGGAGTCAGAGCTCAGTTTATCTCTAATTTTTACTTTCTCCACTCTATCCCTCAGATAATTGGATTGAGTACCTGTTAAATTATATATGATAATCCATTTTTCTTGCATTGTTTTCCAGCATCTCTTATTTCATTCAGATAATATTCATTTCCATGTTGCTTGTATTCCTCTCCAGTTTTGTTAGAGATATTTTAACTATTTTTTTTTCAGGTGATCCCTGTACTCAATGGAATAATTTTGGCCAATGAAGATCCAGGGTTTGATTTTTTATATATATTTTTTTTTGTTAATTTTGACTTACGTCGACTCGACAATGTATTTATTTAGGTTATCAATGAAAATTTGGGATTTGAATGTTTTGCGCTTTCCCATTTTTGTTTATTTTTTAGTTTTTTATATTTCATGTTTCTCATTCTGATCACATTATCCATTACATTGGCTTGATTTTTGGGTAAAGTTATACAGTGTGACCCATTCAAAATGGAACCACCCCTGTAGAATGCGCATTTTTCAGGCAATCTCAAAAAAAAAATTTTTTAATATTAAGCATAAGTAGATATAGCTATACGGGTACGGGCGCAATTTGGCACTTTTTCCCATGTAAATCCCCATAAGAAAATCTAAGGTCCAACGTGGTCATTTTGATGACATTTGACCTTGAGTAACCTTTATTAGACCAGCATCGGTTTCAAATTCCCAAACTAATGTGAATACTCTACTGTATCGTTGGTTTTTCTATAAGCTACCCAATGAGTACCGCTGTTTCGTGACAGATCCATGTTGACGATGGATTTTTTATGGTTAACCTCATGGATTTCTCATGGATGATTGAACTTTTCCCCCAGATCTAGGGAATTTTTCACGTAGGTTGTGTTCAGATTAGTCGTTTCAGTTGGATTTTTAGAGTTGACCTGATGGATTTCTCATGGATGATTGACTTTTTTTCCCCAGATCTAGGGAATTTTTCATGTAGGTTGTGTTTAGATTAGTCGTTTCAGGTGGATTTTAGGGTTGACCTGATGGATTTCTCATGGATAATACTTTTTCCCAGATCTAGGGAATTTTTCACGTAGGTTGTGTTTAGATTAGTCGTTGCAGGTGGATTTTAGGGTTAACCTGATGGATTTCTCATGAATGATTGACTTTTTTCCTCAGATCTAGGGAATTTTTTCACGTAGGTTATGTTTAGATCAGTCGTTTCAGGTGGATTTTAGGGTTGACCT
>JAFIRS010004986.1:0-68762 GCA_018342105.1 Gonioctena quinquepunctata
GGGGGTCGTCACTTTGAATAGTTGTTGTAATAGTTGTTTCGTTCAATTTTTATATGTTTAATTGCCCAATAAATAACATAGTACTTCTCCGAATTGTTTTTTTACAAACTCGAAATGTAGCACTTTCTAATTGAATAATTAAACCTGACAATTTTTTTTAATTTGGATTGATTGAGCAGTTTGATAATGCTCAGTTTGAAAGGAGTCTGTGTTTAAAGTTTGATGAAAATAATTGCTGTTGCAAATAACTTATGACAAAAACCAACCATGTTTTGAAAAATTTCAACAATCTGTATCTCGATAACAAATCATTTTTCGATAAACATTTCATAGGAAAAAAGTAGTTTATTTTGACGAGACCTACCACATACTTAGTTTTTGTAATGTTCTCACAACTTCACTTAGCCTTAGAGCAAGTAACATGCATCAATATAGAAAATTGTAAATATCTCGAAAACGATCATCTCCAGCTTGTTGAGGAAGTGTACTTTACTTGGAAAAGATGTGGGAATAAGGTTATTTCCATGAAAAGTACCAAAAGTTTACTGTCAAAAATGTTAGGGCAATTTGAAATAAATAATGACAGCGCATCAGCCTCTAGATGTTACATGAATATTAATACAAATTATGATTTCCCACGCCAAAACCCGGTACCAAATTTCGGCAAATAACTTTTTTTTCAAAAGTTATTTTTAAAATGCGACCAAAAAATTCAATTTCAACACCCTGTATCTCCGAAACGAAGCATTTCCAGACACAAGTTTATATAGACTTTTTTCTTAAATTGTCTCAGGAATCGTTCTTGACAGTTTTGGGTAACTTCATAGTCTGAAATGAAATATATCAGGAAATCTATACAGGTAGAAGAAATCATTAGTTCCGAAATTATATTTTCTCATGGAAAATGATCTTTGTCAATAATGCTTTTTCTGAATTTTTCTAAAAAATATTTTAAAAATTCAAAAGATACTTCTATCTTTGAATTTAAAAAAAAATTTTTTTCTGATGGATTCAAAAACGGCAAGTTATTACAAATGAATCATTTCCATAGAAATATAATTTGGTGAATGCAATAACTTATCGGGGTGAACTAATCAGTTTGCCCTTTCTACACTTGTATAGATTTTCCTGATTATATTTTCATTTTCAGACTGTGGAAGGTTACCCAAAAAACATGTCAAGAAACGTTGTTCCTCCACAAAAAACCACATTCATTCAATACGTCACTTGAATATTTTAACTTACTTATGTTACACCCTGTATATTGCAAAAAAAGTTACATAAGTTAACATATACATGTATATCCTCTGCAAATATAGTAGACCGTAATATTATATATATAGTCATCAACTGAAACCAAATAACGGATTTCTACTACTATGATATATCTAACTAAATATTATATTGCGATACATTTAACTATTTAACTGTGATACATATATTTAACTATTTTATTGTGTCAACTCATTAATTTTAGTGAATTTTGGTATTTGAAATTTAATTTTGTACATTTCTTATATGTTCACATGTAGATCTAGTGACTATTTATTGACACGCCCATGAAGGGCAAAATTGTTATTCTTAGTAATAGAGGTGTCCCTATGTAACACTATGTGTATTTTGGGATGAATTAAACGTTAAAAAATATTGACAATACAAAATTACACCAATTAGGCTCTCTCAGAGCCTGTCTATGGAGATCCATGACTACAAAAATTTTTCTTAAATATATACATACAGGAGCAATGTTAACATTTTTCGAATAAATAAATAAGTTAGTAGATAAAATAGTATAATATAGTAATAAAGTAGAGGTAAAATAGTACACTATAGTCTAGATCAACTGTGGTACATATGCATATATATATATATATATATATATATATATATATATATACATACATACATATATATATATATATACATACATACGTACATACATACATACATATACACATACAAGCACATTTACCTGAAAAGGGAAACATTCTCAATTGAATATTGATAGAAAGATTTTTATGTGAATTGAAAAATCCACGATTAAAATGAAGTTATTTTTTGTGAATGTCTAAATTTCTATCAATATTCAATTGAGAATGTTTCCCTTTTCAACATGAATACCCCACAAGAGGTTATCTTGACGATAGAAGATAGTGACTAAAGTTTATCTTTCAGTCGCAGATGATTCCACATCTGATTTTATGAACATCCTGTTTATATTTTCAACAAATCACAATTAACTATTTTCACATTTGAAAGTATGGAGTTTAAATTACAGATACTCTAGACAGGGTCAATGATATCGTGAAAGAATATCCGATCCTGTTTCGCTATCTACATCCGGATTTTTTTTTACAAATGCTTTGCGGTTTCTAGTTTTACCTCTTTGGGTACTAGATTGAATAGTTTTGGCGCCACGTAAGTGAAAGTTCTTTTACCGATAGATTTATTAACTATGAATATTTTCATCCGTGTTACGCTACTAGATCTTGTTTGGCGTACATTTTCTATTTCTTTTAGATACTTGTCTTTATGGTAGGTGAACACTAGGGTTGTCTTAGTAAAACTTTCTCTGATATCAAATATATTTAACTCTGTGAATAATTTACTAGACGGATACCAGATCGGTCCGAAGTATGCTCTTAAGTATTCTCTTTTAGATCACTCTTTTGAATCAATTCTAAAGGTGTCAAAACAGTTTTCCTTGCTCCCCCTCATCCAATTATCCCAGAACTTAGTAATTGTATTGTTCTATTCAACCAATGATTGTAATTTCTGATAATAAATGATTATTTGCCAAAGTATTGCAATTAAACACAAAAATTGATGTAACTTTTTTGTGTATTGAAATTTTCCCAACCCGCAAACAGCGATGTACTCTTGGGACCAAGCGTTTTTATTTGCCATAACGTTAACATTAAGGTGTGTAGTCACATAGCACCCACCTGGCCTCAACCTGTCATTACTCTGATACCTCGGTGTCCCAAGGGTACGTTGAAGTGAGGCATCAGTTAAATGCCATGCGGGGCTTGACATGTTAATCGATTCTACCAAGCCTACTCAAAATTAGTTACTTACATTATTAAAATTTTTTTGTTAAGGTAGTTCCACCACGAGACAGTTGAATTAGGAAATTATTTTTGACAGAATCGAAAAATTTCAAAAAAATTTTCGATTTGAAACGCGAAAAATAACAATTTTTGAAGGGGGGCACTTGCCCCCCCAATCGACTCTAGAAAATTTCTTCGTTATTGAAAGTCAGCGACTCAAAAAGTTGAGGTCCCCGAAAAGCGCAGCAAAAAAAAATAATTCAGACCTGGGCCCCCCCTCCCCCCCTCACTAGAAATCATACGTCATGGGAAAAAATTATCGTTTTTCGATAAAACTTCAATGGACTTTTTTGTAATACTCTTTTTGAACTTTTTGGGGGGGGGTATTGTTAAAATCGATGGGGTCAACTAGGAGGAGTTTTTTTTTCGCGTTCGGACCCTCAAATGGTCCTTCGTCCTTCTTTAAAAAGTTCCCAGGCACAATCCGCATTTCTCTACGACCCCCCCCTTTAGGCTGTGCGCTTCCCCGTGGACTATTTTGAATAACGAGAGTAGTTTTGATTATATCTGTCAAACTGGATGGTCAATCACTTTGATTTTTTTTCACAATATCTGTGATATCCTGCTCTAGCTCCTCCTCGTTTTTCATAAACTTCTTAATTTTAGTACTAATGGTAGAATTAATAATGTGCGCTTCCCGTTGACTATTTTGAATATTGAGAGTAGTTTTGATTATATCTGTCAAACTAGATGGTCAATCACTTTGATTTTTTTTCACAATATCTGTGATATCTTGCTCTAGCTCCTCTTCGTTTTTCATAAACTTCTTAATTTTAGTACTAACGTTAGAATTAATAATGTGCGCTTCCCCGTTGACTATTTTGAATATTGAGAGTAGTTTTGATTATATCTGTCAAACTAGATGGTCAATCACTTTGATTTTTTTTCATAATATCTGTGATATCCTGCTCTAGCTTCTCCTCGTTTTTCATAAACTTCTTAATTTTAGTACTAACGGTAGAATTAATAATGTGCTGTTTGCCTATGCATGGTCCATATGTTACGTGTTAATTGAGTCAACTTCAATTATATATATCTCGGGTTCGGGATGGTGAAACTTGTTAAAATTTTATAGAGGTGTTGTTCACATGTTAAACAATACGTATGCCAACTTTTAATAATTTCCTAATTCAACTGTCTCGTGGCGGTACTACCTTAAGAAGTTTTTATCTGAGTTCATGTCGTTGTGATAATCGCTCCTCTTCGATCCTGATTCCAACGAAGGTATGCAGTTTGAAATAAGAAAGTTGATAGCAACTTCTGTGATGCTTTAGTAAAAATATTTCAGAATAATTCAGAAAACCACAAAATCTCCCCTTAGAATTTTTAATTATAGTAAGACGTTGCCTTGTGTAGATGATGTCATTGACTGAATTATGTACTTTTTTATTTGAAAGTTGGTTTTAAATTATTTATTTTTCTCAGGCTGTATTCCAAGTCTGTCCATTGACAGTTGCAGAGTGGATGATGGTAATGAAGTTTTCAATTCCCGTGATACTACTCGACGAAACACTAAAGTTGGTCGCTAGAAAAATTGCAGATGGTGAGAATGCCCTTTACTCTGCGCATTGGATAGTACTTATGTGGGCTGTATTCTTTGGCTTATTGTTTGTGTGCCCTATTTAAGATAGGAGGAGGAAAACCACTGAACTACCTCCTTAAACGAGGACAGAACCTTAGTGTGCAGCAGAGACATTTTTTTGAATTGAACTGAGATCTGTTTTTTAGAGTTTTTTTAATCAAGGAAGTGCCTTTGGACGGCCCAGATATAGTCGATTTTGAAATACATTTCGACTGAATTTGGAATTAGAACTATTCTGTACTTGGCGCTTAACCTAATTTCTTCAAAAGGTAATTTGATCCTCATTAGATGTAAATATTTTGACCTGTCAAAGGAGTCCTTGCTGAGGTATTTGTTATGTTTTGACATACTTTGTAGTACAATTTATATACAAAAGCAACGTTTGAAGCAAAACATTTTTTTTTTACTTTCGTATGATGAATGAATTAAGAAAGACAAAGTGATTTAATGGCGTTTCCTTTCCATTTTCTGGTACACTCGCCGAAGAAAGTTTGATGTAGAGGAAAAAAACTGACAAAAACATGAATAAAGTAAGATTTGTATGTAATAAGTCGTGAAAATAAAAAATAAATTGAGACGAATCACTATCTAATGGTTAATGGTTTCTTGCATACCGGGATTCAAATTTTGACGAAAATTTTAATTCTCAAATAAATCATTTGCCTTTTAATTATTAATATTATCCGATGCAATCGTCATCGTAGTGGTTTTGAGCCGGTACTAGCCCTCCTCATCCATGACCTTGACCCCTAGCCGCCAATTGCATTCGATCTTGACCTCCACTGTGACCTTGAGATGGGGAGGTTGAAGGTCGTGTATCATTGACATTGAAGTGCCCTTGTGAAAGATCGTGTGGTGTTTGCATGACCTTGGTGTGTAAGAGGGATTCGTTGACCTTGTAACACTAGTCGATGAGTATGGGATTGCGCATTCATTTCAGTGTGCACGAGAGTGTGATGCATGACCTTCGAACTAGCATCAGCATCACGGATTACTTTTCATATTCTTCAGCCACCCTAACCACTGAGATGATTCATCAAGGGGGGTTTGCGTGGCCTTCGACCCAACACAACCGAACAAGAATGAATTGAACTCACAGCATTTATTGTTACCACCTCTATTTTTTTTTCTCTCAATTATCGGAGAAAGCCTCACATGAGAAACTTTGCGGCAAATAAAGAATAAGAATGGTACCAGAGGGCAGTTAAGCTATGACACCATCAGTGTGCTAGCGCATAGAACTATGAAAAGTCATTGCCTTTTTTTAATGCCTCGGATCATAACAATATAAAATTATTAGTGAGCAGCATCGTACAATGTTTATCGAACACCAGATGGTTGCTGGAGGATTTGAGAAAAGATGAGTATTTGAAGGATATCAACACAAGCGTATCAAGTATGAAAGGTTTTGCGGTAGTGATAAAAGAACTTTGGTCGGAAGATTTGGCTGATAGGGTGGTTAATACTGTTTCTTTGAAAAGCCAGATACATAGATTTTCACCTGGTTTCAACAGGACTCCCAGGAATTTCTAAGATATTTATTGGAAGATCTTCATGTTACGAAGGCGCAGAAGGGCCAACAATGAAATATTTTTCAAAAACATTTGGAATTGCCACTTTGAACTGACAATTGTCACTTTGAAGTGACAATAAGTGACAATTGTCAGTTCGAAGTGACAATTGTCAGTTCAAAGTGACAATTGTCAGTTCAAAGTGACAATTGTCACTTCAAATTGACAATTGTCACTTCAAATTGACAATTGTCACTTCAAAATGGCAATTTCCGATGTTTTTGTAAATGACAATTGTCACTTTGAAATGACAATTGTCATTTCAAAGTGACAATTGTCAGTTCAAAGTGACAATTGTCACTTCAAAGTGACAATTGTCAGTTCAAAGTGGCAATTCCAAATGTTTTTGAAAAATATTTTGTTGTTGGCCCTTGTACGCCTTCGTATCATGTAGATGTAAACAGAGTGATAGAAAAGCACAAACCTATCTTTGACAGAAATTGATGAAAAATTGAGCGACCATAAAAAGGCACAGGAGTCTTGGTCAAGATATCTAAGAATGGACAACTTAAAAATGGTTGACAACTTTGTTGGTCAACTAAAATCATCATTGTACTGTACTTCTTGTGGCAATGTTTCTGTCTCTTTTGACCCCTTCTGGAACCTTTCACATCATATTGCGCAGAGAACTGAGTTACATTGTTGTGACAGATAATATTCAATCTTTTCTCACGCAACAGTTAACATTCAGCAAGATAAAAATACAATAGAAGTTCTCAAAACTCTCAACAAAAAAATAACTGAAAGATTTGACTTCCTCGAGAACAATATCCATCGTATTGATTTAAAATGCACGCTAATATTAAAAGCTTTTAAGTTTGGCATCGACTTCAAAATTGATGCGATGTAAATTCAACAGCACAAACCATACAAATTAAATAATAATATTGCAGGGGTCATTTTAGTAGATTTGAAATTTTTTTGAATTCTTGTATGAAGTGCGAACCTAGTGTTTCGTCTCATACTGAGTCTTGTATTATCCCCGAGGAATCGTAATGCTTTCAATTAATTTGGTCTGAATTGTAAATTAATTGCTTCATTCAATATCTACTATTCATTGTTGATAGGAAAAATGACAAGAGTACTGCTTTTATATTTTATCCATGTTTTTGTCAGAAATAATGATTCTAAATCAAACTATTGTTGTCAGTGTACCAGAAAATGTAATTATACATTGATTTATAATTGAAATTTATTGATCACGTTTGGCTATGAGATGACATTGTTGAGAGACAGTCTCTGTGGAAAAGTATTTTTTTTCAAAAGTGCCGAAATGAAAGGCACAAATATAAAAATGGTAAAAAAGTAGGGTAACTATAGAAAATGAAAAAAGTCTCACATGAAAAAAAAAATCAAGTGTGTTTCAGATTCTTCAAACTGCATGAATTTCAGTTTTTTCTAATTGAAGCACACATATTATGACTAAGGAAGTGATATTTTCTAGTAGGTTTCTCCATTCATCCAGATTCATTAGATTGAAATGCTTTCATTGTTTACATACATAAATTCTTATACAGCAGTCATTATGTAAAAGTTGATTCAAAAATCATCTCCATCCTAATTTATACAAGATTTAGTACATCAAAAGCAGTATAGGGATTCTATTTTGAACTATCATTTCATGTTTCCCGTGAATGAGTAAATAGAAAAAACTAAGTGACATTTTGTGACTACCACAACTCTAAAAACCAAATATTTAAAAAGTTAGTGGATTGATTGCCACTTTTACTGTTCAATGAACAAACCTTCAACCTGGTTTCTTAGATTTTCCATTTTACATATTTCATTTGATTTTAATCTCAAATTCGTAAATAAATATATAACTCAATAGAAAATTAGAATGGTTTTAGTGTAGTCGGTTAAAGTATGTGTAATACATACTTAAAATTAAATTATGGCATCAGATGCAATTTTTATTTTTCATTTTGAATGTTTCATATGTTACCCACTCAACTTTTTCCAGCAGCCCAATACTTTGAAAAATATTTTTCAAGTGTTTGGTTTATTTATGAAATCAAATAGAATGATTGTGTGTATATATGTAGAAATGTGTTTTGCTCAGTTCGGCCCATCTAACCATTTTAGTGTGATGTTTTCTTGAACAGTTTGAATAGTTCTTTATAATGTTGATAAGATTCTTTCTGGAAGTGATACGAAAATAACAAGTATTTATATTTCCTGATCTGTGATTTAACATAAAATAAATTCAGCCTGTTGGATGCATTGAACATTTCGTGCAAGAATCTTATTGTTTGTATTCTTGGGAAAGATTATTGCGAACCCAAGGATATTTATTGAAACACTAACTTTAACATTATGTCAGATTACAAAACTAGAAAATGTAAATAACTTTTTGGGCAGTGTTGAATTGAAGAATAAAGGAATTCAGTTTCAACTTGTTGCTTTTTTGCTAATGGCTTTCACAATTTGCTGCACTTACAGCAGGGACTTACAGTGTGCAGTTTTTTTCAAATCCACCATTGTATGGCAGTAATCAACTGGTTTATTCGTTACATAGTAACTGGACCATTGTAAACCTGTAGGTTGCGTAGAGCCTCCAGTCGAGTAACATTAACTAAATGAGTAACACATAAATATACAAGTTGGAAACACATTATGGCAATCATGTTCTTAGAGACCTCTTAGATTTCCGTCAAATCACAAAATAATGACTCAATTCTAGTCTTATTTTCATTTTTTCTTGGCAATTTTTTTTATAATTCAGTGTAATCAATGAAATACCGGATTATCATGAGAATCAGCAATTTTCTCTAGAAATCGAACACTCAAAGTGAACTCATAGTGGCCAAAAATGTATTCCACAAGCTCTTACCACTGAAATAATTATTCATTCACGTTTTAAAGTGGTTCTAGCTGAACATTTCGGAAAAATATGAGGAAATACACATCTGTTTTAGGTATTGATATTTATGACAAGTGATAACTGATTAAATCTGTGTGCTATATATGGAGGGCAGAGCTAAGGAGAACTATCTCTGTTACAAAAAGTGTCCCTAAAAGAGTATTAAATGAAGATGGCATTACTGTACCAGAATACAGTTTTAAAGAGATGTTATTTTATAGATTAGAGGATTGCAATACTTTTGCAATACTTTTCAACTACTCTATTATATGCAAGTATTTTTAAATTTTACCACTTTCACTCAGCTCACTTCATTTTATCTAAAACAACGATTTTCAGACCACACACTATAGTACACGAACGCCATTCTGGCCACTTTATGTAATGCTTTTTAGTGTCCACTTTTTGAGTTGAATAACCATATGAGATTGTCCTTAACCTCTACCCTCCGTAGTGCTATGCTATCAACTTGGAGTGGACTAATCACATCTCTCTGCTCGCTCTGTTAGATAACGAACACAGAGCAGATTGAACAGAGAAAATTGCTATAATTTCCCGAACGTTTACGAAGCAGGTTGAATGAATCGATCATTCAGATATGTAAATAACGAACACAACTAATATATATATTGCCATGATATTTAGATAGATAGATAGATAGATAGTCTTTATTCGTTCATGTGTACAATACATAATACCCAAACGGCTGTAGAACATGTCAAAAAATATAAATAAAATAAAAGATAAGGGAAGAGAAAACTCTAAGATAGCAAATATAAAAGTTTATGAACTAAAATATCATATTATACAGATATTCTATATCTATGGTACATTACATTTTTAAATTTATCACATATAGTTAGCAATACTGTAATTATATAGGACTATCGGCAAAATATTCTTCCAGTGTATAGTAGGAATTTTCGATTAATGACTGCTTAAGATGATGCTTTATTTTATTATTTGGCATTTTTTTTAAATTGTCAGACAGATGATTAAAAAATTTTATCACTGAGAATTCAACATTTCTTTGAATATAAGTAAATCTTTTAAGGTCTGTGACTAGATCTTCTTTGAATCTAGTGTTATACTTTTGTTCTAGTGTTTTGAAAAGTTCAATATTTCCTTTCACAAAAATTACTGCTTCATAGATATACAATCCCACGAGAGTAAGTACATTTACTTTCGGAAATATACTTCTACAGCTATCGGTTCTTTCCATACCCATTATATTCCTCAAACATCTTTTTTGAATTACAAAAATTCTGTTAACATCTGTAGAGTTAGCCCAAAATATAATTCCATATCTAACACGAGATTGGACATAAGCATGATATGCAATTAATGCGGCATCTCTGTTCACTGACTGGGCCAATACCTTTAGTGCATAGCAATAGCTTGCCATATCTCGTGCTAAGTGATCAATATGTGTTTTCCAATCTAACCTAGAATCTATTGTAATTCCTAATAATTTTACGGAAGGATCAGCTGTTAATTCAGTTCCATCATGGAATAGTGAAAATGGTTGATTCTGTTGTGTATATGAAAGCTTTATGAGTTGAGTTTTGTTAATATTCATCTGTAAATTATTCATTGTGAACCAGTTTTTTAGTATGTTTAGAGAATTTGATATGTTGTTTTTTATATCATTTTCAGATACTTCGCTGAATATTATAGACTATAACTATATAGATTATAACTATGACATTTTAACCAAAAGAGAATTTGACTAGAGACTATATACAGTATCGGAAAGTATTTATCTTGGGTACGGTGGTTTCATGAGAGCGTAAAGAATAGCTTGCTTTATGTTGGGAGAGCATTACAATTTCTCCTCGCTCGCTCGAGGAAGGGATATTTACGTCACGACACAGAGATAGGAAAATCAAGGTGGTCCCGGCGGTCCGCTTCCTCATTGCCTTTATTCCTTTGTGACCTGGCACCCTCATCAACCTGATTGTTCGTAGCCAGTTGTCTTAGGGAGAGTTTGCAGTCACAAGTCAGTCTAGACTTACAAGTGTTTGACTTTAGAGCTTTTAGTGCTGCTTGGCTGTCTGATAGGATAGGATTTTGAGAGCCTAAAATTAGGACCTGTTACTCTCACTCCAGCCCTTTCGTCCATTTTGGAACCATCAGTATACCATACTGATGCATTCCTTTCTAGTTGAGGCCCGTTCGTTGTGAATACAGCTTCCCAGCGCCGAAACTCTTATTTGATGTGGGCTTTGGAAAGACCACAGAAGGGTTCTGGACCAGAAAATTGAGTATTTGCCCCTTCCTGGCAAGGCTGTCTGCTTCCCCATTGCCTTTGATTCCCTTGTGACCTGGCACCCACATCAGAGTAACCTGATTGTTCGTAGCCAGTTGTCTTAGGGAAAGTTTGCAGTTCCAAGTCAGTCTAGACTTGGAAAGAATGTATTGATAGGCTGTTCCATGTTAGTCAGTATCATACCAGCAGCAGTCGGGAGAATGTGCAATGAAGAAGAATTATTGACGATAATTTCACTTCAGATAATTTGAACAAATTAAACTGAATCATTGATTCAATTTAATCTGTCGGACGACAGGTAGATCAAAATATCTTTGGTGACGTAGTGGCCGAAAACAAAAGAAAATTCTCAAACATAAACAAAAGCAAACGATATTTCTGTAAGACAATAAAAACAAAAAACTTATTTCAAACAGAAAAACAATTATTTCTTGAATGGAGAGAAAAAAAAAATTTACAAGAAAAGATAAACCAAATTGAATATTTTGTGTACGGAATTATTTTATTGAATAATAATAATAATATAATAATAATGTTTATTTGTACAATACAGAAAAATAATTACATAAATAATCGGACAAATAAACAAAAGTAAACCGCAAAGCCTAATTGGCTGTCTGCAGATAGTGTATACAATAAAGAAAAGTGTTTACAATTATCATAATATTATTTTAAAACATATCAAGAATGTTCAGCACAAATTCGCAAAATCGCAAAGCCAAGGGGTTGTCTGAGTTGGATTTTCTAACTTCCGGAACATCATTCAAGTGGCAACAAGTTTGGTGTAGTACATTATGGTTTTCTCAACTAACAGTAAGTGTATGCCTATCAGTACAAAAATTAACAAAGCCTGGAGGCTGTCCGCTAAAAAAATTGTTACGAGTACGGATTCCACTTAGAGTAAGTATGATCATCCAGTCAGCTGCTTATGATCTATAAGGCACAGATCCGACCTGTCCTGGAATACTGTTCCCATATTTGGAGTGCGGCACCTAAACATATCCTGAAGCTATTGGATTCTGTCCAAAAAAGGGCAATTCGTCTCGTCGGTGATGCCTCGCTTACAAACTCGCTCACTTGTCTGGAACACCGAGAAAGTTGGCGATTTGTCTCTATTTTATAGATATTTTCATGGGCGATGCTCTTCTGAAATATCAACAATCGCTCCTCCTTTGGCAGTCTCTTCGAGATTAACCCGTCAAGTTCAGTCTTCACACCCCTTCGTGGTCACTTTGGAGACCTGCCAGAACATCACTTTCCAAAGACTCATTCATCCAACGAACTGCGTAGGCTTTGGAACTCATTGCCTAGGAGGTGTTCCCCGAGGCATACAACCTCCAGAAATTTAAGAAGAACACCAACTCCTACCTTCTTTCCTTGGTTCCCACGATGTTCTCTGAACATTACAGGATATCCCTTTTCGTGGGAACCAGAACATAAAAAAAAAAAAAAAAAAAAAAAAGTTCAATATTCATTTTCAATACCAATAAAGACTAGATTAATAAACATAAGCAGAAAGTCAAATATTAAATTTTTAGTGCTACTCTATATGTTCAGTTTATTCTCTATTATATGGTGTATTTTTCTTCTGTCTTCTATCAAAATAAATTGCTTAAGCTTCGATTTGAATAAATTATAATCAACTATACTTTTCAAGTGCTGGGGAAGGTACTTGAATACTCTAGGGGCAAGAAAGGTGTAACATTTTTGACCAACAGTTATCTTTGAAGTTGATAGAACAAATTTTTTTTTGTTTTATTTCTAGTCTCATGAAAATGGGAAACAAGCAAGAACTTATTTTTGTTTTTTTGACAATACAATGCTATTTTATAAAAATAAATCTGACGTGAGTCAAGTATTCTGCTTTCTTCATAGAGAGCATCACTTGAAAAGTTACGGTCTTTTTTCAAAATAATTTTCAGAATTTTTTTTTGCAGTATATTGATCCTTTCCAGATTTGATGAAGCGAGTCCTCCCCATCCTAATATACCATAACTTATCCTAGAGTCAACATGGGCAAAATAGACCATTTTCAATTACGGCACTTTCATTACTTTAGTAAGACATTTGAATTTATATATCATTGTCCGAAGCATATTACTGACTTGTTCAATGTGAATATTTCATCTCAAGTGGCGATCTATTGTGACACCTAAATATTTCATTTTATCTGTCAGTTTAATTTCAATAATTTGGTTGTCGTATGGAATATCTTGTGTATTGAAGTCAGGTAATCCATTCACGTAGCTTGAAAGTGGAAGTGACATGGTTTTTTTGAAATTGATGGTTAACAATTTGTGATTGAACCAGTCTATAAATTTAGTGAAATCATTCTCAGCTTTCCGTTTCAGATCATTCCATGTGTCGGCGGTATAAAGCACTGCAGTGTCATCAGCAAAACTGCAGATTTTTCCGCTGGTATTAATATTGAGTAAGCTATTAATCTAGATTATAAATAGTAGTGGACCTAAAACGGTACCTTGTGGTACTCCACATTCCACTTCCTTAGCATTACTGATATTGTTATTGATTTTGACAATTTGTTGGCGGTTCGAGATATAACTTTCAAAGTTCGTGAACCCCCCTCTACAACCCATATTTTGCAAGGCCCCCAATAATTGTGAATGGTCTAGTGTCAAATGCCTTGGCAAGGCCAAGAAAAATACATAATGCAGGTTTGGTGTTATCGAGGGCTTCATACATTCTAGACGTCAATGCTAAAATTGCATCCTCCGTTGATCGGTTCTTTTGAAATCCAAATTGATTTTCGTTCAACAATCCGAATTTCATCATAAATGCCTCCAGGCGTGATTTTATGGCTTTTTCGAAAACTTTTGCAAAGCTATTAATCAAGGATAGTGCCCTGTAGTTTCATATAATTTGTTTATTACCCGATTTGTGGAGTGGTTTAATGACAGAGATTTTATATTCAGGAGGACAAATACCTTTTTCAGAACACAGGTTGATGATAAATGACATTGGGGGTGAAATTTCCCTGGCTATTTCTTTTAGGGTTTCGGATGTAATGCAGTCGACTCTAGGCGCCTTATGATTTATTATGTCAAATATTTCTTCTTCTGTGGTAGGTGTAAAGAACATGGAGTTGGGATTTTATGTTTTTTGCGAGATCTGGTCCAACTTTGGTACAAAAATTTGCAAATGTTTCTGCCATTTCAAAAACTGTTTCGGTAAGGGTCTTATCCTCTTTCAACACACTATTTATAATAGTATCTTTATTTTTGTGTCCTGTCATACAATTGATAACTTTCCATAGCTGTTTGGGATTATTTTTACTTTTTTCTATTTCAGCACTATGATAATTTTGTTTGGTTATTTTTATTAATGTATTGAGTTTATTCCTATGAGTAATAAATCTTTGTTTCAGCTCCAAATTGTTTTTGTTCTTTTGATATTCTTTGAATAAGCGGTCTCTACTGATAATTGAATTCATAATTCCTTTTGTAATCCAATCTTTTTTTTTGGTTAATTTGCTTTTTTTGAATGTTACAGTACTGTCTTTTATAATTTCAGAGATTTTTGTTGAGAAAAATGAATTAGCAAGTACAGGGTCATTCATTTCGTACAAAGTATTCCAATTTAATTGTGTTAAGTTTCTTTTTAATTTTTTATAATTAATACGTTTAGAGATGATGGCTTTATGGTCGGATATGTGACTATCTAAAACAAACGAAGAACATTTGTTGTCTAAATCGCCATCTTGAGCCCTTACAAATACATGGTCGATGCAGGTACTCGATTCATCTTGTGTCCTTGTACCGATATTGACTGTCGATATGAAATTGAATTCACTGAGGATATCAAGGTAATCATTAGTCAGGTTATTGTCTGAAAAGAGATTTATATTTATGTCGCCTATTATTGCGAAGTAATGTTCCTTGTACCGTTGTTGACCCAAGTAGTTTTGGAGTTCCAAAACGAATTCATTTTCGTTGGTGGATGGAGGCCTGTAAATACAGGCAATTTTTATAAATTCCCCCATATCGATCAAAACTTCAATTAATTTGCACGGGCCTAACTGAACAATGTTTGTTTTATATTTCCTTGTGTTCCTTATATTTATTTATTTATTTATTATACACGGGTTCTCCCCTTTTTACATATGAAATATAATATAGATACATAATTATACTAAATATAAACCAAAAATGAACAATTATATTATATATCTATCTCCCCTGATAGTATCTTATGGAGAGTAGTCAAGTCAGATCTTATTCTACTACTTTCCAAGCTGGTAATATTCAAATTTAGCATAACTTGCATATAATCGTATTCACCTTGTTGCAGATTCATTTTAAATGCCATACACCTTAGAAATTTTCTATGCACTCTTTCTATTTGATCGATGTGAGTTTGATAATATGGTGACCACACTGGTGAGGCGTATTGAATAACCGAAAATACCAATGATAGATATAACGTTCTAAAGGCCATAACAGATAGTTTTTTAGTATTTCTAGAAATGAAACCTAATAATTGAAAAGATTTACTGACTATGCAGTCAATATGATGTGTAAAATTTAATTGATGGTCAAATATAACTCCTGAATCGCGAATTTCAAAAATCCGTTTAAGGCTGTTTTCAATTTGATAATCGAATTGAATAGGATTATTGGACCTAGAAAATGAAATACAATAGCACTTGTCAACATTGAGTGACATCCCATTATTTTGTGACCAATTGATCAATGCGTTCAAATCAGATTGAAGGTTTTCACAGTCCATGTCGGAGTTGATTGGCATATAAATTTTGAGGTCGTCGGCGAAGAGAAGGTATTTACAGTGGCAAAAATTTAGGGCAATATCATTAATGAAAATATTGAAGAGAAGTGGACCAGATGTGATCCTCTCGGGACACCAGATGTAACATGAATATCACTGGAAATGTGGTTTTGAATTTTTACCAACTGTTTTCTATCAGTTAAATAGTATTTAACCAACATGTTAACCATGTTGGAAAACCTGTTTCTTGAAGTTTATTTATCAACAAACCGTGGTTGACCCTATCAAAGGCCTTACTAAAATCAGTATAAATTGTATCAATTTGAAGACCTTTTTCTAGGGCTCTGACAATATCTTGTTGATATACTAATAAATTTGATGTTGTTGATCTACCTGTAGCAAATCCATGTTGATTTTCATTCAGCAAATTTTTGCAATGCCACGAAAGGTAGTGCACAAGTAAAAATTCAAAAAGTTTTGGAATGGCTGAAAGTTTACTAATCGGTCGATAGTTTTTATGTCATCCTTTTTGCCACTTTTGAAAATGGGGGTGACATAACTATTCTTCCATTGGCAGGGAAATATTCCAAGCTTCAATGATAAATTGAATATTTTACACAATGGCATAGTTATTGAATAAACACATCTTTTAAGGAAATAAGCAGGGATCCCGTCTGGCCCACAACTCAAGTTATCTTTTAATGAATTCAACCCATCGAATACTTCCTCAATGCTGAATGTTATGAATGGAATATCAACTGCTGACGCCTCTGATTCGTTCATGATAGCATCTAAACCCAATCCTTCTCTAACATAAACCTCTGAAAAATTTTCGGCAAAAAGATCAACAATATTTTTCCCTGTATCAGCTATTTGATCATTAAGATGCATATTATTTGGAAATCCATGATTTTTTCTCATGAGTTTATATAATTCCAAAAATATTTTGAATTATTGATTATTTGGTCATCAATATTTGCTGTATAAGTATCATGACAAAATTTCATAAGATCTTTGCATTGAGATCTCAGATTGGGAAATATTAGATAATCTTGATCTGAACGAGTTGATTTATAATTTGCGTGAGCCTTCTTTTTTTCAGTTATAAGTACTTTCAGCTCTTTGGTATGCCATTTTGGATAAGTTGTTGGTTTACTTTTCTTCCTAGGAATGAAGATTGCAAAAGAGTTGCCAATAATTTGGTAAAATTTCTCAACCATAGTATGAATATCTAGGTTATTGAATAGAAGTCTCCAGTTTATTGGTGCTAAATAATTATTTAAACCTACATAGTCTGCATTCTTAAAATCATAGTAAAACTCTTCAAATAGAAGTGGTTTAAATTTAACTAATAGTTCCAATTCGGCAGTAATGGCTTTATGATGGAAGTTATTAGGTAACAGTAGGTCAGTGGCCTCCTGAACCTGAACAAAAACATTTTGTGAAAAAACTAGATCTAGATATACATTATGATTATTAGGAATGAAATTGAGTTGTTTAAAATTAAGAAAAGAAAAATGATCACATATAACATGGGCTGGATATCCTTGAGGGCAACGAACGCTAAGTCCATGCTCCTCCGAAGATACCCACGTAGCCAATGGTAAATTATAATCACCAAAGAGATAACATTGAGATGCCCTAAATTTCTCTAATATTTGTTCGACAGAAGTACAATGATCTATATAAATATCGGAATTTGAACCTGGCGGTATGTAGGTAGCTCCAAAAATCACATTAGCACTCGTAATCTTTAAAAGAATGAATAAATGTTCGACATTTGGACTAATTCCATCCAGTATTTTCTCGTTCAGCTCCTTTTTGAAGCACATCATCACACCACCACCTCGAGACTTGTTACTTGTGTTCACATTTCGATCAGTTCTAAAAATGTTATAGTTGATTAAACCAAATTCTGCATCATAGTAGGAGCTCGTTAGCCATGTTTCAGTTACTATAATAACATCATAATTGCAGCACAGGACAGAGTTTTTAAATTCATCAAGTCTAGTTCTTAAACCTCCGACATTTTGATAATATATTTTTAACGTATGGTAAGAGTCATATCTTAGTTTTTTGATTCTTCAATTACAGGAATGCCTTTTCTGTATTTGATAGAAAGATTTGGCTCACCTCGATCTCGACGTTGTTTTAGCTCATCTTGAACTTTTTTCATTTGTTCTTGCTGTAATTTGGTTTTGTCTGAAGCAATTCTGAATTTTGTGTTGAGCAATCTATTTTTGAGTCTAAGAGCATAACCAACTGCATTCGAGTTTGATAAAATCATCTTGATAGGCCTGGGTTTATTACCTTGTCGACCTATGCGGATCACTTTAGTTAGATCGTTGCTCTCAACCCCAATAGATTCAAGAACTTGAATGGCAATTTTTTTGTCGTCAGCTATTTTGGCTTCTAGACTTTCTGACTTCGATTCTTCAACATTGAACAGCATCAGATTATTCGAGCGAATTGCACGTTCATGAACCTCAGTAAGTATATTTTCCATGCCAGCACCAGTAATGGATTTCAAATCATTCAATTCCCGTTTCAGCAAACTAAGTTCCCCACAATGTTTCTTCTTTGTATCCTTGACTTCTTGTTTCAGAAGACTTATATCATTTTCCAATACTGATAATTTGGTTAGGAGATGGGGTACTTTTTTAAAAGATGATTTACATTCCTCGCAAAAAAAGAATATTACTCGCCTCTGCACTACTATAGCCTTTATCTCGCTTGGGCACAAACCTGAGCATTTTTCATTAAGATGGAACGGGGTGCGGCAGCTGTCACACTGTATATATTTATCATCATCCTGTATATGGATTGAACACTTGGAGCACTCCATTTAGATTAGAAATGTTTCAGCAAAGTTCCCGTACTAATGCAAAATTCACAATCACAATAATGTTTTTATTCAGCATTCAGTTTTTGTGCACAAAAAGAGCAAAGGGAGTAATGAAGAAGATTGAGAAAAAAAGCTTAGCACACTTTTATCTTCCTACTTTTTGCTTGCAATTTTATGGCTAAGAATCAATGATTTTCCAATGGGTCTTTATGTAATAGAGATATCTTGATTACCGTTTTATCATCTGATGAAGCTCGTCTTCAGGATTCTAATGATATAAAATTCACTTCACTTTGTTTGCAATGTCCTTTGAATTAAGAGAATTTCAGTGAGAACAGTAAACACCTGTGTACTACGTAGACGGAGATTTATATTACTATAACACCATCATTTTGGTTTATAGTTCCCTGATTATAGACTGACTCATATCCATCTAAATCGAAAAAATGTTTGTTCTGAATTTTCCACGTTTCTGTTAAAATAATACAGTCGAATGGTTCTTTGAATTGATTTAAAAAAACTTCTAATTTTTCGAAGTTTTTGGATATGCTTCGTACATTTTGTTGACAGACTTTCAATTTCCAAACCGCAACGTCTTCTTTTCTTGTAATCGGGCACTGGAAGTTCTTTGCTGGTTGCTTGTAATAGAAGGTTTTGTTATTTTCTGCTGTTGTCTGGATTCTGGGTGTGTTTCGGGAGTTGGAGTCGATGGAGCACTAATTGATTTCGGTTCTTCTACAATTTGATTTTCAAGTGCTAGTAGATCTGGGATTCGGTATACTTCTGTATTTACATGTAGTTTGTTGTTTTTTATGTAGCAAGTATTGTTTTCTTCTTGCCTAGCCTTCAGAAGATACTTTCGGAGTAACTTACTTTCCTCTCTCTGTTTCGTTGTTTGATCGTGCACAATGCTAATATTTGTGCCTTTCAGGTGTTGCCTTTTTTGTAGTACTTCTTGTTTCATTAGGAATGTTTTGAATTCGACTTTCAGGGGGCTGGTATCGTTGTTTCCGAGAAAATAAAAATCGTTGATATCTCCGTGGGTGAGAGAAGTGGAGAATGATGAATTTATTTTTTGACATATGTTCGAACAAACCACCATTTTGGGCCAAACAATAGCCGAATCTATTGTACTTTCACTGCGGTTGTGTAAATAGGCGGCATGTTTCAAAAGGTAATAATTGTCACGATCTTGTGTTTTCGCAACCACGGCTCGGCAAGCTGTGCGCTGTGTCGCATTGCCACGTGGTCAGTTAATGCGTGGGGTGGGGTAACAGGAGGGGCGCACAGCAGTGCGTCTCTCTTGTTTATGTGGTATTATCATATCATTGCGTTCCTTGTTGCTCGTGTAGATTTCTGTCTATACCCCAGATAAAATGTTTCTGATATTGTATGCATCAATACGCAGATGAGACAAAACCTCATTAGATTCTTTCGCACAATAAAACTCTGGCACTCACCGTAGAAAAATTGCATCTCATCAGAAGGGTGATCAAGTGGCTCAATCTTTGGCATTTGAAAACACCCTACAAATTCTCAATTTATTATCTTCCACCACAATCAATCAGCCTAAACAATAATATCCTTGAATGTTGGTAAAATTCTTAGGAATTAATATGGACAAGAAACTAATCTTCAACAACCACACCAGACTCATGCAGACCAAAATTAGATTATGCCCATATAGAAAAAACGAAAAATTCTCAAAAAACACTAATTTCAAAGTGTCACTCCAAAAGAAATGTTTCTAACATTTTTTCAACTTTGCAAAGTGAGATTGCTTCTAGGAAATGTGTTTCCCAATTCTTCCGGTCTTCATGATGATCTTGGAAGCGTGAAATAGATTTTCGTCGACAAAAATTTATTGAAGACCTAGTGAATGGATGCCTCTTGCTCAATGTTACAAATGATTTCTGGTGAGTACTCCTTTTTGGAAAACATTCTTCTTTGACTCATTCATCTATATAAGTTCTTAATAGGACTGGAAAATCAAATAACTATCTGAATAAAATGCAAATTTTCACTTTCAGATTTTTTCTTTTGAGTTAGGGTCCTTTCACAATATCTATCAGATGTAGTTCAATGTCTCTGGCATTTTCTGTTGGATGTTACAAAAAAATAACTTCATTATTGTCGTGGATTCTTCAATTTTTAGAAAAACCCTATTTTATTTTCAATTGAGGTTGTCTTGAACGATGGAAGATAGTGATTAAAGTTTATCTTTCAGTCGCAGATGATTCCACATCTGATTTTATGAACAACCTGTTCATAATTTGGAACAAATCATGCCCATATAATTCTCTCAAGCTATCGAAGACCTGCTATGAGCAACCTCAAAGTAGCTGAAACATTCATCTTGCGCTACATTACCAAAATTCGTCTTCTTCACAATCCCCCAAACGATCTGTATGAATAAACAAAAGACCAGTCAATGAGATTTGCTGACCTAACACAAGTATTCTCAAATAAAATTAGAGTTTAAAAAAACTAAGAAAACAAGCTTATACAGGGTGGGGCACCCCATATGACACGGTCCCTGTAAACCAAACCATTAATTTTACAGGGAAACCAAACCATTAATTCTTTCGGGAATTTCTCCATTTCATTATATGTATATTGATTGAGGCTGCAAAAGGAAATTATTTTGGAGTCTACAGGGTGGCTCAAAAAAGTGTGACATATCAAAGTTGTGTTTTTTAAATGGAACACCCTGTATTTCGTTACTTTTTTGAATAGGTCAGGAAAAAATAATATGATTTCATAAAAGGTAGTATGTACCTAACTATAACCATTCTCGAGTTACTGATTTTTTTATGAAAATGCTAGGTACAATTGGAAACTAAATAACATCGAAATATATAGAAATCATCCCTTCGAATTCTGACCAAGCATAAAAGAGGTTTTGGGCTATTGATTTCGATAAAACCCGTTTCTCAATATTATACAGAATGTTAAAAAATCATTGTCACTTTTTTATAATTTCGGACAAAGATAACTTTGTTATTTCAAATAACCCTGTATTTTTTTGGTCTGAACAATATAAAATTCAATTATCTTTCATTTCATATTTGGGTTCCCTATACCTAACCTAAATAGTTTTTCAGATATTGGCTTTTTCAAATAGTTCTTATTTCAATGCATTCTTTGAATTAAGATAGCTTTGAAACGACATTTATTCAACTTGTTGAAATAATTCTTATTGACAGTTATTGTGTTTTACGTTATTCAAAACATTCACTGAATTATTAGCGTCGAAAATGAAAACTTATCCCATTCAAGAGCGGATAGATATGATTTTAGCGATTGGTGAGTGATTAGAGAATTGCCTTTTGGGGTCGAGGGTGTATGCCCAAAAATATCCAGACCGGAATCATCCAAACAAGTTGGTTTTCAAACATTGCTACATCAATTTCGTAGGACTGGAAGTGTAGCTTATGAAAAGGCAAATAGACCAAAACCTATCATTGGAAATGAGGAAAATGAATTTCTTATTATGGGATCAATCATAGAAAACCCTCATACTAGTCAACGTAAGATCGAGAAAGATACAGGGATAAGCAGACGGAGCATTTCTAGGGTAATAAAAAAAATACAAATTTCACCTGTATTCCATCGACGAATCGAGTTTTGTCTATGGGTTCTGGGCAAGTTTAGTGAGGATGAACATTTTTTTAGATTCCATTTTATTTTCTGATGAATCTACTTTTCATAACAATGGCTTAGTGAACAGACACAACTTCCATTATTATAGTGATGTGAATCCTCATTCTTTCCGCACTCTGGATCACCAGAATAGATGGTCTGTTAACGTGTGGGAAGGAATTATAGGTACACAAGTTATAGGACCATACTTTTTCTATGGAAACTTGAATGGTCAAAAATTTTTACAAGATGATCTGCCTGAGCTTCTGGAGAATGTGCCGCTATATATCAGACAACGGATGTGGTTGCAATTGGATGGACCTCCGGCACATTTCAAGTTCAGTGTCAGACAGTTTTTGAATATGTGCTTTCCGAATAAATGGATTGGTAGGGGAGGACCACAAAATTGGCCAGCGAGATCACCAGATTTGACTTGCCTCGATTTTTTCCTATGGGGATACTTGAAGAATGAGGTTTACGACACTCCTCCAACCACACTGGAAAATATGAAGGAGAGAATAAGGTCTGCTTTTCAAAGAGTGACGCCTCAAATGTTATTAAATGTTAAGAAGTCTTTCATAGAGAGAGTGGCTCTTTGTATTCAACAGGCAATGGTCGTTATTTCGAGCACCTACTTTGAATTAAATACATTTGTGTTTCATATTTTGTTGTTGTTTCAGTTGAATAATAAAAAAAATTGTAGTCTGTTCAATTAACTACTGTCAGAATATGAATGTAAATGATAACTTCATTTTAGTGAATGGTAAATATTTTTGATGAAGTGAAGTATAACAACTGTCAATAAGAATTTTGTGAGCAAATCAAATAAATGTCGTTTCAAAGCTATCTTGATTCAAAGAATGCATTGAAATAAGAACTACTATTTGAAAAATCCAATATCTGAAAAACTATTTAGGTTAGGTATTTAGGAAACCCAATATGAAATGAAAGATAATTGAATTTTATATTGTTCAGACCAAAAAAATACATGGTGTTCTATTTGAAATAACAAAGTTATCTTTGTCCGAAATTATAAAAAAGTGACAATGATTTTTGAACATTCTGTATAATATTGAGAAACGGGTTTTATTGAAATGAATAGCCCAAAACCTCTTTTATGCTTGGTCAGAATTCGAAGGGATGATTTCTATATATTTCGATGTTATTTAGTTTCCAATTGTACCTAGCATTTTCATAAAAAAATCAATATCTCGAAAACGGTTATAGTTAGGTACATAGTACCTTATGTGAAATCATATTATTTTTTCCTGACCTATTCAAAAGTGTAACGAAATACAGGGTGTTCCATTTAAAAAAACACAACTTTGATATGTCACACTTTTTTGAGCCACCCTGTACACTCCAAAATAATTTCCTTTTGCAGCCTTGTATATAATGAAATGGAGAAATTCCCGAAAAAATTAATGGTTTGGTTTACAGGGACCGTGTCATATGGGGTCCCCCACCCTGTATAACAGTAAATAAGACTAAAAAGTTAAAAATAATAAGAATAGTCATTGATCAAAAACCCTCCCCATATGTTGATAGCGTGAGGTGCATGATATCTTAAGGCCCGATATTTTCACCTCCGGTTATACTAGGAATAAATTAACCAATGGTTAGAATGTGCTTTTGTTATTCAATAAACGTTAAATTAAAGCCTATTCTAACCATTAGTTAACTTATTCCTAGTATTACCGGAGGTGAAAATACCGGGCCTAAGTTTTTTATCGCTAGCTATTCGTAAGGGTAGATTCCTTATGAAAAGTAAGTGGGGTGCTCCACGCTTTTTTATATATAAGAGGAAATTTTTTGGTCAATGACTTTATTCTTATTATTTTCAACTTTTTAGTCTCTTATATGAGTGGTTTTTTAGGTTTTTAAACTATAATTTCATTTTTTACTTTTTAGTTAATATTGCTACAAAAGCGTGTTTTTAGATTTTCTGACTACGGGTGAAAAACTCTTCGATTGATTCATCCACATGCGATTGAACTTTCGGTGAAAGTGCTGAGCCTCTATGCACCAAATCTTTGTAATGTAATCAACGAGAACATTTACGCGATTTGGACTGGTTACGAAAAAGGGTTTCTGATGAGGACATCAATGAGAATTATAGAAGATTAAAAAAAGACGTCAATAAACAAATTATGAGAGAAAAAAAAGAACATAACAATGATTTAATTGACAAATCTGCTAACAAAAATAAAGCTGCCTAGTCGCTGGTACATGAAGTAAAAGGCATACAAAAAAATAATATCATTAAAGAAATTAGACACAATAATGCAGGCTAATGCTTTCGGGGAATACTTGACTAGAGAAAAATATCCAACCACTTTGGAAATAATCCTGGCAACACTTGTACCACATGCGACTCCTCAATACATACAATCTTTTTCACACCTGTCACTTCATCTGAAGTTATTGAAGTAATTAACAAATTACCTCTGAAAAAATCGACTGGTATGGATGAAATCCCCATTACCGTAATAAAAGAATGTAAAGAAATAATTGCTCCTATTTTGGCACATATTATAAATATTTCTATTGCTCAAAGTACATTTACAACTAGTCTTAAGATAAGTACTGTCGAAAAGGGAAACATTCTCAATTAAATATTGATAGAAAGATTTTTCTGCGAATTGAAAAATCCACGATTAAAATGAAGTTATTTTTTGTGAATGTCTAACAGAAAACAACTACTTCCCCGACTAAAGCCACGCTGGACATTGAACTACATCTAATAGATATTCTGAAAAGGCTCTAACTCAAAATAAAAAATCTGAAATTGAAAATTTGCATTTTTATTCAGATAGTTATTTGATTTTCTATTTTTCTATTTCGCAGATGATTCCACATCTGATTTTATGAACATCCTCTTTATATTTTCAACAAATCAATAAGTACTGTCATTTTATTACTCAAAAAAGATGATCCCACTAATATAGAAAATTACCGACCAATATCTTTATTAAGTGTTTTCTCAAAGATTATTGAAAAAGTGGTCTCAAATAGGGTTAAGCTTTTTTAAACACCTTTACGAAAATTACAAATTGCCAACATGGCTTTCGTAGTGGGTTCTCAACAGAAACCAGCATTGTTGACTATACACAATATATTCATGACACATTGGATGTTGGAAGCTGTGTCGTATCTATACTTTTTGATCTATCTAGAGCTTTTGACACTGTCGAAAAGTCTTTTGTATCTTTAAAGCTGGACTGCTTGGGTATACGTGGTTGCATTAATAAATGGTTTATCTCTTTTCTGGAAAACATAATTTTTTTTGTTAAAATTCAAGATGTAATGTCAAATGAATTTGACGTTGACTTGGGAACACCACAAGGAAGCGTCCTTGGTCCTTTAATTTTTTTAATATTTATAAATGATCTCCCCACCTACATAACTCAAGCAAAGGTGCTAATGTATGCAGATGATACTTGTATGCTTATCGCCAATCATTCGAAAAGTATTCTATAACAAGAAATACATACCACATCATAGAGTTTGATAACTGTTGTACTACCACGCATAACTTTGTACTGGGTTATCCGATTTAGATGATTATTTTTTTATTGTATAGGGTATGCTTGGAAGTTGGTCCTATTCGAATTACACCCCTAAGGGTAGGAAAATAGGGTATGATTTATTGATTTTACACTTGTGAACCGATTTTGTAGAAACTTCTCACACATATGTAGTTCTGATGACACTACAACATATGGAGGCCCAGACCCAGAGTTAATTTGATGATGGAGACGGAATACAGTTGAGGGATCTCCTCAACAGTCCACAGCAGCTACCTCGTGTTTGGGGTAATATGTACATATACAGGGTGTTATGTAATAGGTGTCCGATATTTAACAGGACGATTCCTCAGTTATTTATAAGGTGAAAAGTTCATATAAGTATGGGTCCGCAAGGCCTTCATTTTTGATATACAATGTGTTAAAAATTTATTTTTATCTTGGTTTTTCGTAAATAATTTTTAAAATAATGTCGATATTTGGACGCAAATTGGTATTTGGGGATTTTTTAATATGAGAAATTTTAATTTAATCTTAGTTCGGCCATGAATTGTAGGGGGCGCCGCCTACAGGTCTTTGTCTCTTTTAGGGAGTCACAACTTTGTCGTGCATGTATGTATCACATTTTCTAGAAGAAAAATCGATTCCTCTATCATTTTTACGTGAAAAAGGTTCGCTCTTCAAAAGTCGATACAAGCAGCCGTTTTAGAGATATTTTGATTTAAATTAATCGATGCAAGTGAAACAATTTTGAAAACTTTTTTTTTATTCAACATAGAAACATTTCAAACCCTAATTTTTAAACAATAAACAACGAAACACTAGCTATAAATCAAAATCACAATAAATGTTCGAAATGTCCACCTCCTGCCTGTATGCACGCATCTAATCTTCTTCTCATTGATTCGCGCACTCTTTAGAAAATTCCTGGAGTATTTTGAATCGTTCTACAAGAATTTTATTCGATTACTTAATTCTTCCTCATTTTGAATAGGTATATGGTAAATTAAGGATGTCCCCACAGGAAAAAATCCAAACTGTTAAGGTCTGGTGACCTAGGGGGCCATGGTTGAGGCCTTCCCCGACCTATCCAACGGTTGCCGGAAGTTTTATCTAAAAATTCTCGCACCGTCATGCATAAACCACATTTTATTTCGTAATCTAAGCGGCACATCTTCCAGTAAAATAGGCAAATCTAATAATAAGAAAATGACGATATCTCTCTCTGTTTAATCTTCCCGGAATAAAGAATGGACCTATAAAATAATCTCCAAGGATTCCTGCCCATGGGGGTTTTCCTCTGACCACAAATGCTTGTTGTGAAAATTGCGTATAGCATTGCGTGAGAAATTTGCTTCGTCGGTAAACAGGATTTGATTTTCAAATAAAGGATTTTGAATAAGGCATTGGAGAAACCAACGACAGAAGTTGATACGTAACGGAAAGTCACGAGGGAGTAGGGCCTGAACTCTTTGAATATGGTAGGGATATAACAAATTATCAATAAAAAAATTCCATACCAGAACATGAGAAATGTTTAACGTCAGCGCTATTTATCTGGCTTGTTTTCGGGTGTTCTCCTACCAGATTAAGAACTGCTTCCTCAGTTTCTGGGGTTCTTACCGTCCGATGTGCACCCGGCAGATGACTAGCTTTCTCAAAACATCCTGTTTCCCTTAATCGAGCGTGAATTCTTGAAAACGTCTTTAAAATACTTTGAAGAAATGATCGAAATGAAATAACATCAAAATGCAACATGAAATCTCCAGCGATAAACAATAACATTCCAGAGAAAAGCGCCTTCCGCACGACCACTCGCAAAGACATGTGCGCTCACATGTGTGCCCGTTCGGGTAGCTGTCTCGAGTTTTCATATTTAAAGGAACTCACTTCCAAAATTAATAATATTTTAAAAGAAGAAACTAATATAATTTCATCTAACAAACCTGTAAAAACTGTTAATAAATTATTTACAAAATTGAAAGATAAAACTCCTGTGTTAGATAATACTGGAGTTGTCTACAAAATTAATTGTCGCGAATGCGTTGAAAACCATATTGTAAACACCAAGAAATTTAAAATCAAGAATTGTTTTTCACAAAAGCGATATTCGTTTAAGATCAAATGTAAATAGTACAGGACATTCAATTGATTTTACAAATATCATCTTCAATCTTAACTAAAGAAAGTAATTTGTTCAAAAGATGTTTTTTAGAAATGGTTTACATAAAAAATCAATGAATAAAAAAACTGATTTTTAAAGTTTGAATATTATTTATTCCAATACCTTAGATATTGAAACAAAACCATATATTCAATAATTCATCAATAACTTGAATCAACCCTTTACAAAAAATGTATAATCTATTTTATTACACCCTAATATAACATCTTCCATTTATAAACTTCATCTTGACTTTTCATATTACTGTCTGAAAATCATACAATTTTTCTGATTGTTAATTCATCTTATACTCATATACTGTAAGTATTTTTTTAAAAATATGTCCATCATCAGTTCTACCACATTTTTCAGAGTGACTGAAGAAGAAATAAACTTATTTCAAAAGCTTTCACAAAAGTAAAAATACAGCTTGATTAAAACATAGCTGCATCCCCAAAAAATATTTACATTTTATAAATATATATATATATATATATATATATATATATATATATATATATATATATATATATAAGATATATATATATATATATATAAATATATATACATATATATATATATATATATATATATATATGTATGAAAGAGAGAAATATCGAGGGGACTGTTAAAAACAAAATGGAAGGAATTTAATGGACATAGCCCTCAGAGAAGTGTTAACCGTAGACACGTGTTTCGGGCTCTCGGCCCTCATCAGTACGGTGGAGAAGTGTAAGGATGAACAACACTTGGTGGAAACGACAAATCAACGGAGTCAACAAACAGAAGCCAGCCGCTCTCTGTGAATATCCCCTGGTGCGTTGGTTGTTGCCCTGGAATGCAGGGTCTGCTGACCGAAACCACAAATGAGCGGCTGGCTTCTGTTTGTTGACTCCGTTGATTTGTCGTTTCCACCAAGTGTTGTTCATCCTTGCACTTCTCCACCGTACTGATGAGGGCCGAGAGCCCGAAACACGTGTCTACGGTTAACACTTCTCTGAGGGCTATGTCCATTAAATTCCTTCCATTTTATATATATATATATATATATATATATATATATATATATGTATATATATATGTGTATATATATATATAAATATATATATATATATAGTATCAATAAGATAGCGCGCTACCACATTATCCCCAAATTGTTCTTCATTATTGTACCTAAACACCGTTTTCCCATATATGACTCAGAGTAAACAGCTCTCCGGATCTAATTGCGATAGACTATTTTTTGTAGGGTTACATGAAATCCTAAGTATACTTCGAGAGGCCAAGGTTGAAAGGCAGAATTGGGAACGAAATTTAACTAATCAACGCTAAAACATTGAACAGGGTTTCATAATTGACTTTCATTTGTCAAGCCGTGAAAGACAAGCAATTCAAACACATGATTTGAAAATGTCTATGTACTTATTACTTTTTTTATTTTCATTACTATGAATATAAGAACTAAATTTCCGTAAAATTTGACGTCTCTATGCAAAAAAACATGCTCTTTTGAATGGCACATTCATAAAAAAACTGATATTAAGTCATATCTTGAACAGAGACGAAGTCATAAAAATAATACACATACTAAAAAAATACACATTTAAAATGTAAAGTCGACGTGTACGTGCTTTCTCTCCTTAGTTGGATAAAAAAGATTTATCGATTTTGTTCGAACCTTCACGGGGTCATTGAATATCCGTATATACAGGAAATTGTGCAGGGAACCATTGTTTACTGTTATCAACAATCACGTGCCATTTTCATGACTTATGTATGATGGTCTTTGCGGTAGATTCCATATATATCAATCAACAATAAACGCTATTTTTGATAAGAGTTCTACAGAAATACATAAAGTAAGTGAGTAATGACTCGGAGAAAACTCGGATGAACTTCCAATTCTCCTGAGAGTTGAGCTCATCTTTTAGAGATCTGGGAATTCTTATGTTCATTATTAGCAGAAAATCTCATGATAAACAGGGATGCACCAAGACAACATTTCTTGTCTGGATGCCTAATTCATGCCTCGTCCTAAAGGAGCATTTAGATGTTTGTCGCGAGTTCTTATATCTGCAATAAACAGATTCAAAAGCTGTCGCCGAATATTCCTTTGAATATGTTATTCCTTGTGTCGAATAATTAGCATCTGTAGTAGTAGTAGTAAATTCACACACTTTTCTGGTATACAGTGTGTCTCACTTGTCATGGAAACAACCCCGTATCTTCCGTAATTATTGGAGTAGAATTCTGAAATTTTGGCGATCGTTAGGTATACCGAAAATGAGTCTGAATCTCTTCCACAGCTACTCTGAGTGACATAAACTGCGCGCCAGGGGCGAAGGATATACCCATTTTTGCGAAAAATAATAGTAGGGGGCAAGATAAGCTCAAAATTCTTACGGGTTCGTGATCACGACATCAACTTTCGCTGAAAAATTCGAATTTGTCTCACTTCTTATGGAAACACCCCCGAATATTCCGTAATTATTGGAGTAGAATTCTGAAATTTTCACGATCGTCAGCAGGTTAACCCCAGAAAAGATTTAGACTCATCTTCGGTATATTTTACGATCGTGAAAATTTCAGAATTTCACTCCAATAATTACGGAAGATACCGGTGAGAATTTTGAGCCTATCTTGCATTTTAATATTATTTTTCACAAACATCGTTCTATCCATCGCCCCTGGCGCGCAGTGTATGTCACGCATGTTAATCCCAGAAGGGATTTAGACTCATTCGGATTTTACAGAACTGAAAAATTTTCAGCGAAAATACGGATTGCTACTAAAGTTGATGTCCTGATCAAGAATTTTGAACCTATCTTGCCCCCTAATATTATTTTTCGCAAAAATCGGTATATGCATCGCCCCTGGCTCGCAGTATATGTCACTCAGGTTAACCCCAGGAGACATTTAGACTCATCCTCGGTATATCTAACCATCATGAAAATTTCAGAATCCAATAATTACGGAAGATACACGCCCTGCCTCAGCCAAATCAGAAAAATGCGGGGCTGGAACTTCCATTCAATTTTTTCTGACTCAGCAGCGTTTTGTAATAGATTTACAATCTGTTTCTGTGCACCAACGAAATTGGTGCCACAATCGGAAAACAGATAAGAACAGCGTCGTCTCGCGATGATACGACGAAAGGCGCAAAGAAAAGTTTCAGAAGATAAGTGGATGCTAGTTCAATATGCAGTGCCTTTGTCGCAAAACATACAGAGAGACAAACATATGATTTGGAAGCGTGTATACCACGGCGTTTAATTGGAGTAGTTAAAAAAGGACCAGCGTAGTCTCACATGAAAAGGCTTTGATTTGGGATATGCGTAATTTCGGTAGATCTCCCATTGGGGGTTGATACGTCTTTGGCACTAATCGCCAACATTTCATACATTTTGAAAGAATTGAAATTATAGCACGTTTTGCGGATAATATCCAGAAGTTTTGCAACAATAAAAAATGTAAAGTCTGTGCACCCAGATGAAAGTATGTGTGGTGATAATATTCGATAATCAAAGGAGTCAGTCGATGCTTCCTTGGTAGTATAATTGGATGTTTCTTATCATAAGGTAAGTCAGTTTTATTGAATCTACCACCAACCCTCAATAAACCACGTCACACCACATCAAGAAAAACATTCAACTTACGAAATGGTTTTGAAGTTAAACTATTTCTTTTGAGCGCTGTTACTTCATGTGGAAAAGTAACAGCTTGAAAATGTTTCACCATCAGGAATAAAGCATCATTCAATTCGATAATTGATGGAAAACCTGATCTGATAACGGACCTTTTCACACGTGTAATGAAGCGGAGTATATGACATAGGATTCTTTGAATCTTGGAAAGAGATGAATATTTATTTAACAGATAATCGAAACAATTCTCTTTCACAAAGGTTGCTAATGTGATTTGTGTTGACCTATATTGATTACGGACGTCCATCATCTTAATGGTTTGAAAGGTTTTCACCATCCATTAAGACGATGGACGTCCAAAACGAGAGTAATCAAGTTACCACATCGTCTACAACCTTCAAACAAACGATGACCTATATTATCGTAAAACCTCCTGTTTCAGATTATTTACAGACTACAAATTTAGACTATGTGCAAGCTTGGCGTCAAATTTCCAATGCAACCGATAAATTGAAATCTCAGCAAAGACATTTCGAACCTGTCTCAAAATTTGCACAACGATTTGTTGAAATTATGAGTGAAACATTAGAAAAATTGGTTTTCTATAGTCAAATTGAGAATACGATCCCAAAAAGGAGAAGAAGAGTTGCAAAGAAATGGCTGGGGAACTTGCCGATGATGAAAACATTGCAGAAGATGAAGAAACTCGTTTTCGCTTAACCATATTCAATCCTATTATGGATATCATTATAACTTCATTTGATCAACGGTTCAGCGAACACGGATAATTTATGGAGATTCAGAATGTTTTGACCCCAGAAGGTTTTCCGAAATGAATAAGTCAGTCCCAGGTGATTCACTAAATAAGATAAGTACAATAATTCCCTCTTTAGATAAGGAAAATTTAAAAGAGGAATTGACGACTTTTGCCGAGAACAAGCCTGCTTTTATTTCGGATAGTAGCGAAAGTGAGGAGGATATTAATATAAATGCGTCGTTAAAATGTACCACGAAACAGTGCTACTCGTGCATATCTTGCGTTATCAAGATTTTTTGTGGATATAATGTATATTCTCTAGTATTTAAACAACTACATTCTGTTCATAAATTTCTGTTGACAATACCACTCACGCAGGTATCTTGTGAGAGATCTTTTTCCAAACCAAAATTATTAAAAACAAGTCTGCGTAGTTGTATTTTGCAGGAAAATTTTAAAGTCTTATTTCTTATGGCGTGCGAATCTGATATAATGATTGATATTATTTCCGAGGTTATTATTGAAAAATTGTGCCAGAACAGTAAAGCGTTTAAAAGTCTATTACAGTAGTTGTAATAGTTCTCGTATTTTCGATTTTTAGAATTTTTGTTTGGTATTTGTATCTAGTTATTTATTTATTTTTTTAAAAATTATTTTGTTTTTGTTTGTATTTTAGATAAATATTTATTTATTACGTTATCACATTCGTTTTGATAAAAAAAAACTCTATTTTCTACATTTTTTCAAAATAACCAGTGTTGATTTTCTGAAAATATGAACAGGATGTTCATAAAATCAGATGTGGAATCATCTACGACTGAAAGATAAACTTGAGTCACTATCTTCCATCGTCAAGATAATCTCTTGTGGGGTATTCATGTTGAAAAGGGAAACATTCTCAATTGAATATTGAATATAAAGATTTTTCTGTGAATTGAAAAATCCACGATAAAAATGAAGTTATTTTTTGTGAATGTCTTACAGAAAACAACTTCTTCCCCGGCTAAAGCCACGCTGGACATTGAACTACATCTGCTAGATATTCTGAAAAGACCCTAACTGAAAAGAAAAAATCTGAACATGAAAATTTGCGTTTTCATTCAGATAGTTATTTGATTTTCTATTCCAGTCTTAATTAAGAACTCATAAAGATGAATGAGACATAGAAGAATGTTTTCCAAAAGAGAGTACTCACCAGAAATTATTCGTAACATTGACGCAAGAGAAGCATCGCATTCACTAGGTCTTCAATACATTTTTGCCGACGAAAATTTATTTCACGCTTCCACGATCATCAGGCAGACCGGAAGAAATGGGAAACACATTTTCAAGAAGCAATCTCACTTTGCAAAGATGGAAAAAGTTAGAATCATTTCTTTTGGAGAGACACTTTGAAATCAATGTTTTCTGACATTAAAACCTATCATGGGGTATGATAGATTGATTTTTTGAAAATATGGACAGGATGTTCATAAAATCAGATGTGGAATCATCTGCGACTGAAAGATAAACTTTAGTCACTATCTTCCATCATCAAGATAATATCTTGTGGGGTATTCATGTTGAAAAGGGAAACATTCTCAATTGAATATAAATATATTTCTGTAAATTGAAAAATCCACGATAAAAATGAAGTTATTTTTTGTGAATGTCTAACAGAAAACACTACTTCCCCGGCTAAAGCCACGCTGACATTGAACTACATCTGCTAGATATTCTGAAAAGACCCTAACTAAAAAGAAAAAATCTGAACTTGAAAATTTGCTTTTTTATTCAGATAGTTATTTGATTTTCTATTCCAGTCTTAATTAGGAACTCATAAAGATGAATGAGACAAAGAAGAATGTTTTCCAAAAGAGAGTACTCACCAGAAATTATTCGTAACATTGACGCAAGAGAAGCATCGCATTCACTAGGTCTTCAATACATTTTTGTCGACGAAAATTTATTTCACGCTTCCACGATCATCAGGAAAACCGGAAGAAATGGGAAACACATTCTCAAGAAGCAATCTCACTTTGCAAAGATGGAAAAGTTAGAATCATTTCTTTTGGAGAGACACTTTGAAATCAATGTTTTCTGACATTAAAACCTGTCATGGGGTATGATAGATTGATTTTTTGAAAATATGAACAGGATGTTCATAAAATCAGATGTGGAATCATCTGCGACTGAAAGATAAACTTTAGTCACTATCTTCCATCATCAAGATAATATCTTGTGGGGTATTCATGTTGAAAAGGGAAACATTCTCAATTGAATATTGAATATGAAGATTTTTCTGTGAATTGAAAAATCCACGATAAAAATGAAGTTATTTTTTGTGAATGTCTAACAGAAAACAACTACTTCCCCGGCTAAAGCCACGCTAGACATTGAACTACATCTGCTAGATATTCTGAAAAGACCCTAACTAAAAAGAAAAAATCTGAACTTGAAAATTTGCCTTTTCATTCAGATAGTTATTTTATTTTCTATTCCAGTCTTAATTAGGAACTCATAAAGATGAATGAGGCGAAGAAGAATGTTTTCCAAAAGAGAGTACTCACCAGAAATTATTCGTAACATTGACGCAAGAGAAGCATGGCATTCACTAGGTCTTCAATTCATTTTTGTCGACGAAAATTTATTTCACGCTTCCACGATCATCAGGAAGACCGGAAGAAATGGGAAACATATTTTCAAGAAGCAATCTCACTTTGCAAAGATGGAAAAAGTTAGAATCATTTCTTTTGGATGGACACTTTGAAATTAGTGTTTTATGACATTAAAACCTGATTTTCTATTCCAGTCTTAAGTAAGAACTCATAACTATCTGAATAAAAATGCAAATTTTCAAGTTCAGATTTTTTCTTTTTAGTTAGGGTCTTTTCAGAATATCTAGCAGATGTAGTTCAATGTCCAGCGTGGCTTTAGCCGGGGAAGTAGTTGTTTTCTGTTAGACATTACCAAAAAATAACTTCATTTTTATCGTGGATTTTTCAATTCACAAAAAAATATTTCTATTCAATTGAGAATGTTTCCCTTTCCAACCGGTGTTGATTATTGTGTATCAGTATCTAAAAAAACTTCAATAAAACTCTTAGTTTATGAAATGTCTTATAACTAATCGATTAATTAATTTAAATAAATGACAAAAAATTTAAGACGTGAGGGGGCCTGTAAGGGAATTATTTGACGGGCCCTAAAATCGCCCCAGCACGCGCCTGGATACAGGGGTGTTTCCGTGAGACACACTGTATGTTTGACATTACATCGTAAATAAATCACAAAAAGAACGTCCTCCCCTGGAAGATATACTATATTTCTGTTCTAAATAGACAAATTATTTGAGACAAAACCTTCCGAATATTCTCATGAACCCCCACTGAATGTCTAATGCTAGAATTCCAGGGTAGGCTTCGCCCGACAAATGATAACTTACTATGAAAAATTATTTAGCTAATAGTAAGGAGTGTGGGGAGAGCTGTCGTTTTTCATTTTAAATCTTTTTTTCATAGCTATTAAAAATTCACAATCACAAATTTTCAAAACAATCTGTATGGGGTAAGGAATCAGTATGGGATTATAATTTGAATGGGGCTTGGAGAAATTATTTTATACTTTCAAGTCCGTTTTATAAACGTGATATATTAAAAAAATGTTTATCTAAATAATTATTTTCTGCTTTAGTCTTGTGTGTGTGAAATTTTTTATTTCAGGTAATTAGATTGCTCCTTACTACTATTATGATTATGTTTAACCATTTTCAATTGCAGAAGCTGTTTCTTTCTATAAGGAGCAAATCAAAAACTCACTTCGCTTACACGAGCGTATATGCGAAGTAACGGAACGAAAAATAATGTGTACTACTCGTTAACATTCTCCGTCGGCAAACTGAAGATCGAAAGAGACGACAGTCAACGTGGGTTTGAGTGACAGCTATCTAGTTCTACACCAGATTCGCCTGAGCCAATCAAAACGAACCGCAAGCCAATATACTGCTTGTAGGGTGTGTCCATACGTTGGATGCCAAGAAAGCTAATAAATCACGATGTCTGAATAAATAAAAGCCAGTAGCGTCTCTGGTCTGGGATCGAAATGGGTTTTAATATATTCTAAAACTCTGTTATGTTTTGTTAGAAAATATGGCTTTTTTCGACTATAGGAAAATTAAATTAATACATAGTTCCTCGCTTATGGCATTTTTTTTGTTATTTTAACTTATTTTTAAAATATTCAAATATCTAAATAAAATTAGTTATCTCCGCCTCTGCTGCTCAAAGGATACCGCTTCAAGGCTGCGATACCTGTTTTTTATGCTTTTGCAATTGTAAATGGTTTAACTATACTAGTAAACAGTCTCCGTCGCCGAACGGAAGATCAAAAGACCCGACAGTCAACGTGGGTTTGAGTGACAGCTGTCTAGTTCTACAGTAGTTCCGCCTGAGCTAATCCAAACGGACCGCAAGCCAATGATAATGCTTGTAGGTGTGTCCATAGGTTGAGAGACCGAGAAAACTGATAAATCACGAGTTATATTTGTGTTTGGAGAGGTCTGAATAAATAAAGGACAGTAGCGTCTCTGGTCTGGGAACGAAATAGGTTCTCAAATATTCTATAGTCCTGTTGTGTTTTGTTGGAAAATATGGTTGTTTTTTTCGACCATAGGAAAATTAAATTATGATGATCCAATTGCCTATTAATACATACTTTCTCGCTTATGGCATATTTTTTTTATTTGAACGTATTTTTAAAATATTTAAATATCTAAATAAAATTAGTTATCTCCGCCTATGCTGCTCAAAGGATACCGCTTCGCGACTGCGAAACTTGTTTTTTATGTTGAAAAAGGAAACATTCTCAATTGAATATTGATAGAAATATTTTTCTGTGAATTGAAAAATCCACAAGAGAGTATCTTGACGATGGAAGATAGTGACTAAAGTTTATCTTTCAGTCGCAGATGATTCCACATCTGATTTTATGAACATTTTCAACAAATCAATTGTTTTTTATGCTTCTGCAATTGTAAATGGTTTAACTATATCTAGCTCATCGGGAACTTAGTTTAAAATCAATTGCTCCCCAGTGAATCAGAATCGATCGCATGGAAGTTGCAAGGATCTGCGCGGATCTGCGACTTCGCAATGTGGATAAAAATGAATATAAGTTTAAAAAAACTAAAAAACACGCTTTTTATAAAAAAAACGAACTAAAAAATATATAAATAAATAATAGTTTGAAAAAACTAAAAAACACGCTTTTATAGAAAACCAAACTAGAAAAATAGAAAATAAATTTTAATAAATTTGAATTAAGAATAGTGTAATTTATTTAAAAAAAAATAAATAATAATAATGCAAATAAGAAAAATAATTATTGTATTTGAAAAAAAGCGTGGGGTGCTTAAGCTGAATCTTAAAAAGCACCTCACGCTTTTTTTTAAATACAATACATTTCTTTTCTTATTCACATTATTGTCAATTTATATTCATTAAAAAAATGTACACTATCTTAATTCAAATTTATTAAAATGTATTTTCTATTTTTTTAGTTCGTTTTTTTATAAAAAACGTGTTTTTTAGTTTTTTTCAACTATTATTTATTTTCTACTTTTTAGTTTGGTTTATTTATAAAAGAGTGTTTTTTTAATTTTTTAAAACTATTATTTGTTCTAATCTACTATTAATTCCGTGATTACTATTAGTAACTGTAATTATTTTCCAAATCATTAATGTGTACAGCTGTATTAATAGCCAAATCTCGATTTTTGAAGTCATTCGAAGATTTTAACGTTGTCTATATATATACAGTGAGCCGCCATCTTGAACTTCTCAATTTTCACGGAAGAATCATAATATTCGACTCCAAAAACCCCCACATACCAATTTTGAATAGAATCGGACCATAATCACAAAACTCGTCCACCATTTTGGAGCCGCCATCTTGAATTTTTCAATTTTCACGAAAGAATCATAATATTCGACCATGAAAACCCTCAGATATCAATTTTGAAGCGAATCGGACCATAATCACAAAACTCGTACGCCATATTGGAGCCGCCATTCTGTTTTTTTTCCTCACAAAAATTCCTTAATGCATTGTCACCGGAATTATGTACACCTGCCAAATTTCAAATAATTCGGAAGTCTGGAAGTGGGTGAAAATCAAGTCCAAAGGAGTCGGTTACAAACATACAAGTGAAGCTAATATAAAGCGTGTAAAAAGAGACACCAGTAGTTATTGGCGAGTGCTCAATGTCCGCAAACAATAACATCGCCAGTAATTATCCAGGACGACGCGGAGTATATGTTTTAAGGGTTCCACGACAGCCAAAATGCGATTTGGCGAAGCAGCCGCAGTTCTGGATTTTCTATGGAATGAATTTACGGAGAAGCAATTTGAAATTTCTTTTATATCCTATTATATATCCATATTGATCGAAAATCGAAACATTGTTGCCCTTAAAATGATATTGTGAAGCCGTCAACTAAGCCAGAAGTATATGATCCACTCAGATAATAAAGCAAGGAATTATTTTGTTATAGCGGGTTTCTACACAGGAAAAGAAACACATTTCATCAGGTTTCTTCCCAGCTCTCGTGTCCGAAAGTTGTTTTTTTTTGAAAATTTTTTTTTTTAGTATATGACCCACTCAGATAGTTTAGCAAGGAATTATTCTATTATAGCGGGATTCTACGGAGGAAAAGAAACATATTTCATCAGATTTCGTCTCAGCTCTCGTGTCCGAAAGTTGGATTTTTTTTTTGAAATGATTTTTTTTCAGTACATGACCCATTCAGATAGTTAAGCAAGGAATTATTTTGTTATAAGGTTTTCCGGAAAAGGAACACATTCCATCAGGTTTCTTTCCAGCTGTCGGGTCCGAAAGTTGAGAAATGAATTACATAAAAACTTTTTAACAAAAAATTAAACCGACAAAAATCAAATGAAAAGCAAAAAATAAAATAAACCTTAGTCTTAATGACCTAAACTAATGTAACTAATTTTGAGTCGGCGCCAAACAAACTAGCAATTGAATTAGGTAAATCGTAAAATGATGGCAGCGGGATGAACGCCGTCGTTTTGATTACTTCTTCAAAGTAATATAATGATCTTCGATAACTGTTTGTTTGGCGCCGACCCAAAATCAGTTACTCACATCAGTTTAGGAGCTCAATTATCATTAACACTAGAGTTTATTTTATTTTTTGCTCTTCAGTTGATTTTTTCTTCGGTTTTATTTTTTGATAAAAAGTTTTTAATTTTTTTGTGGCTAAAATCAACTAATAACTATCTACTCAATTGACTCCAGGTATCCATTATGTTGTAGTGTCATCATACCTATATGTGTGCCAAGTTCTAACAGAATCGGTTCACAGATGAAAAATTAATTATCCTCTATTTTTTTACCCTTAGGGGTATTCCTTTCCAAATCCAAAAATGACTAACTCTGAAGTATACCCTGTCCATTAAAAGAAGAATAATCTAAATCGGTAACCCAGTACAAAGTTATGAGTGCTAGAATCGGTTAACGGATAAAAATTCAGAGGATGAACGATATATATCCCCTATTTTTCTACCCTTAGGGGTGACATTCTTTTTTCGAATTCAAACGGGACCAACTTTTAAGTATAACCCATCCAATAAAAAAAATCATCAAAATCAAACTGCTCTGTGAAAAATTATGCGTGATCATACATAAAAAAAATATACGCGTCGACTAGAAACCCTTCTCCTTTTTGATTTCGTCGGTTAAAAACTATTTAACAAAAAATTAAACCGACGAAATACGGAACTGAAAAGTAAAAAATAAAATAAACCTTCTTAGTCTCAATATCTAAGCTCCTAAACTAAGGTAAGTAACTAATTTTGAGTCGGCGCCAAACAAACAAGCAAGTGAATGAGGTAAGGCGTAAAATGATGAGAGTTGCGCGGTGACATTCTGATAATTTTTTTGAAGTAATTTAATGATTGTTTGGCGCCGACTCAAAATTAGTTACTTACATTAGTTTAGGAGCTTAGTTATTGAGACTAAGAAGGTTTATTTTATTTTTTACTTTTCAGTTCCGTATTTCGTTAGTTTAATATTTTGTTAAAAAGCTTTTATTTTTCAATTTTTTGTAGCTGAAATCTACTAATTACTACCTTCTTGTTTTTTGATTACTTCCAAAATACTACTATACTACTACTATTTGATGTAATAAAAATTATTTTTGTTGTTCTGGTTAGTTTATTTCATTACTTTGTATATCATTCCATCCTCTCATAGAATATAATGATTGTGACGGATGTAGGAGAACAAAAATAATGACAATAGCGATCTGTCATTGTCAACTACATATGTGTGCCAATGTTCACAAGTGAAAAATCAATTATCCCGTATTTTTCTACCCGTAAGGGAGAATAATTCCATTCAAATAAAAAAAGAATCATCCAAATCGAAGAACCCAGTACAAAGTTATGCCTGCTAGAATCGGTTAACGGACCAGAATTCAGAGGGTGAGTGATCATTTTGCTACCCTTAGGGGTGGATTTCATCTTTTTAATTCAAATGGGACCAACTTCGAAGTACACCCTATCCACTGAAAAAAGAATTATCGGAATCGGACGTCTCAGTAAAAAGTTATATGCGTGATCATACATAAAAAAAAATATACGCGTCAACTAGAGAACCCCCTTCTTTTTGGTTTCGTCGGTTAAAAAGTATGTACGATACCCTTAAAGGGAAAGCGCACGCCACTGACCATTCGGGCATGTTCGGAATATTTAGCAGATATTCGAATTTTCCGGATGGATTTGCAACCTGTAACTTGCATAAACGTTGTCTAAGATATCTGTTGTACAATTAAAACCAGATTTCCCTTCGGAATAAATACACCGGATTTACCAAATTTCAGCTATAAACTTTCGTTGTTGACTTCTTGTTGACACATGATGCTACCTGACAATTTCTACTTTGAAACTCTATTTTCAGCTCTCAGGCTCTGTAAGGTGACCAAAAGGCATATTAGTTTGAGGAGAAACGTGTATTCTTTCGTTTGATATAAGGCAATAGTGAAGAAATATTATTGAGAGATTACAGGATATATTTGAAGTTGAAGTGTCATCCCTACATATTTATAAAGTTTCTAGATTTGTTGTTGCTACCTCCAAAGTTAATATTATTTTATTACTATCAGCTTGTTCAACAAAGTGTATTCTTTCATTTAGGATTTTAAATTAGTAGAGAAATATGATTGAATGATTGCAGGGTATCGTAGAAGTTGAAGGTAGTCCTTACGTGCTCATGAAGTTCCTGGAGTTGATTTTTCTACCTCCAAGGTTACTATTATTTGATCAGCTTGGTTAATAATAGTATATTCTTCAACGAACGTATAATGATAGCTATTATTCTCGAGGATAAAATTTCGAAACGAGCCGTACGCGAGTTTCGGAATTATCTGATTTTTATTGACTGCTTTGTATTCTCTTCTTCTGAATGATATTTTCATCCTCAGTCAATGCTCTGATGTTTTTCGTAGTGTACTATTTGGTCTCCTTTCCATCGAAGACTTTATGCCTTCATAAAACTAGTTGGATTCTCCCCCTACCCACTAAGGTCAAGGAATTTATCTAATCTAACAAGACCCCGGACCAAACCGTCTCAGATCCAAAAAAGGACTGGCTGTGAAATTTCATAGGTGAGGAAGCATGGCGTGTAGGTAGTGATTTGTGGATTTTTTTAACACATTTCACAGGTTATGAGAAAATTTTATTTTAATTTCTCAGTCACGCACAAACTGGCAACAGTTTACGTGACTTCTCTTGTTTATATAACTCAGTTTTATTTTTGTGCCTCTATTTATATTGTAGATGAAGTTGATAGATTTATTATTATTATAGGTGGGTGGTAGGATTTTGTTCAATTCAGTGGTTGAATTTGATGTTTTTTCCCGAGCAATTGCTTAAACTAATGTTGCTTAATAATATTAATGAAAGTATAATGTGATTTATTTGATTGACAAAATTTTCCTTTTTTTCCGAGAGCAAACGCAGAAATATATGTTTTCAAATTAAGGAATATTTTCTCCGCCGGAGTAAAAGTATACTTTTACAGCGCCAGGCTGAAATGAGACAGACTTCCCTACGGATCGTCCGTCATTCTCCGTCACGCTCGATAGAAAAGATATCACTTTCATTCCCAATAACACATACTATTTTCCTCAGTATTTCCCAAAAATATTTGGGCCTTTTTTTCTACCGACACGAAATTTTATAGATTACCTAAACGTTTTTTATGTAGGCATTATTGATCACACATTTTGAAATCGCCGGAGTTACCAATTTAGTTCAATAGGCGAGGACACAAGAAGTTATTATCGCTTTAAAATACATAACGCATATACAGGGTGATTCAAAAGTACTTTGACAAACTTCAGGAGGTGATTCCTGACAATATTCTAATATGAATTGTCCGAATAAATATATGTCCGGAAACGCTTCGTTTCCAAGATATAGGGTGTTGAAGTTTTATTTTTATTTTCGTTTTTTTTAAATAACTTTCGAAATACTGATCTTAATTAAACGAAAATTGGTATTGAGAGGTTTTTTGAGGTGTCGAATTCGAACCTGATGTTATTATTGCTCTTACTCGTAGGGGGCGCCACCTACACGTCTTTTTCTTTTTTTTAAGATTTATAACTTTTTTAAGCGTACTTCTAGTACATTTTTCATTGAAAAAAAAATCAATTTCTCTATCATATCTACGTAAAAAGCTACCCTTGTTACAAGTCGCTATAAGCAACCGTTTTCTAGATATTTGGACTTGAAAATTTCAAGTCGATTATTTGATAATCGATGCGTGTTAGAAGTTATTACTATTATTTTGCATTTTTCACAAGAATGCTTAGGAAATGAATTTGACGTTTAAGTAAGTAGTTTTGGTAATTACCTACATATTATGTGACAGTTAAACGGTTTGTTGTTTTGTTGAAGTTTCTGTAAGTTTAAAAAAACTAATTTTGAAAAAATGGATTATTTAAACAATAATGCTCATTTACCCGATATGCATTTCGTTTATGGCCTTGCGGATGGCAATGCGCGCGAAGCAAGACGTATTTACCAGGAGCAATTTCCTAATCGAGTACTGCCTTCAGCTCGTTTGGCAGAAACAGGTAGCTTTATGAGGGCAGCTGATATTATTGGAAGATCACGAGCAGTCCGAACCCCAGAATTGGAAGAAGCTGTTTTGAACGCTCTCGAGGAGAATCCAGAAACAAGTACAAGAATAATTTTGAAGCTCTCAATTCTGCTCAGTCTACAGTTTGGAGAATTATCCACGATCAACAATTTCTTCCATACCATATTCAAAGGGTACAAGCTCTTTCGCCACGAGACTTTCCCCTACGCATTACTATGTCAGTGGTTTTTGAGAAAATTGGCTGGAAATCCTCAATTTTTAAGATATTTACTCTTCTCGGACGAGGCAAACTTCTCCTAAAATGCTATCTCAAACTTTCATAACAACCATGTTTGGGCTCTGGAAAATCCGCACGCAGTTAGTGGAAGACATTATCAGTATCAATTTTATGTAAATGTATGGGTGGCAATAATTGATAATTACTTGATAGGTCCTTCTTTCTTCCGTTCCGACTGAATGGCGCAACTTTCAGATACTTTTCAGAAAATGACTTGCCGGGACTACTTTAAAATGTACCATTAGAAATTCGTATCCATTAGAAATTCGTATCCGGCCCATTTTAGCGTTGTAGCCAGGGAATTCCTTAAAACTGTCTATCCAAATCGATGGATCGGTAGAGGTGTAGAAGAACCTAACCAGGCGTGGGCACCAAGGTCTCCAGATCTAAACCCGCTAGATTTTTTTTTTGGGACATTTGAAGTCACTAGTTTATAAAACTCCAGTAGCGAACGAGGAAGATCTAAGAAACCGAATAGTTGACGCCTGTGAAACAATAAGAAAGACACCAATAATTTTTGAGAGGGTACGAGATTCAATGACTAGAAGACTGAATGCCTGTATCTTCGCTGAAGGTGGACACTTTGAACAATTCTTTTGAATACAATTTAGTTTCCTTTATTTTATTATACATATTCAAAATTTCTTAAAATAAAATGTTGATATTTCTTGCAAATTTTATTAAAACAAATACAGATTTTGCACCTTTGTATACAGAAATAATTATTTCAAACGAGTAAAAATGAATAGAATAGGTGGAGCCCCCTTCAAAAAACCAAAACTATTTACTTAAACGTCAAATTCATTTCCTAAGCATTCTTGTGAAAAATGCAAAATAATGGTAATAACTTCAACACGCATCGATTATCAAATAATCGACTTGAAATTTTCAAGTCCAAATATCTAGAAAACGGTTGCTTCTAGCGACTTGTAACAATGGTAGATATGATGGGGAAATTGATTTTTTTTACTGTAAAATGTGCTAGAAGTACGCTCAAAAAAGTTATGAATCTTCAAAAAAGAAAAAGACGTGTAGGTGGCGCCCCCTACGAGTAAGAGCAATAATAACATCAGGTTCAAATTCGACAACTCAAAAAACCTCTCAATACCAATTTTCGTTCAATTATGGTCAGTATTTCAAAAGTTAATTAAAAAAAAACAAAACAAAAATTAAACTTTAACACCCTGTATCTTGGAAACGAAGCGTTTCCAGACATATATTTATTCGAACAATTCATATTAGAATATTGTGAGGAATCACCTTCTGAAGTTTGTCGAAGTACTTTTGAATCACCCTGTGTAAATGTTCCCAGAAAACATTTTTCAAGTCAAATTTCAATTACAGCAGTTTTCATTCATTTTTGAAAATCAGCAAATTTTGAAGCCACTATATTGGCGCTCTTTGTCACGTAAATGATCGAGCAGACGGCAATGTTGCCAAGTTTCTATAAATGTCAGAACTAGAACACTATTCGCAATGTCAAGCGGCGATGGCGGATTAGAAGGGTGTAAAAACATTTGATCTGTCATAAAACAATATATTGTCGACTTTACAGTGCACATAAACCTCGTTATTTTCGATATTATGAATCATTGTGCTCCATCAAAACGATTTATGATAAAGAGAATCATTTATTCTTGTTATGGAGGCGCGATCTAAGAATTGAAAATATGGCAACGTTGCAAAATTGATTGAAGCTGTCAACTGTGAGATTGGTTGATCGGGTGATTACGTCAAACCATTCTGCAATGGCGCTAGAAAGAAGCCATTTGAATTTTGCCGACTTTAAATATTATTTTATATATTTATATTAAAAAAAAGAAAGAAAATTACCAACAGACTTTTCACAAGCTGTAAAGTCCATTAAAAATATTTGAAATATTCGTGTCCTCGCCCATTGCACTTCATGAAATCGAATATAAATTTAATTACCAATAATTTTTTTCACTCCTAAACTTTCCGAAAACTTTGGAAGAGAAATAAAAAACATTTTCATTCAGATGGAGGCCCAATGGAATTTCTTTTGTTGCTGAAAAATATCATGAAAATATGTTGTATAAAGTTCCTCACTGTGATTTCTTGAACTTTTTCAAAACTCATCTTATTAAGTAGTCGATATTTCCCCTGAAAAAAAAAAATGTTTTCCAGTGCTTTAGCCAATTTGTATCTATGGCCTTGACTTATTTCTGTCCTTCACAACATCTCTCTCTTATATAGTCCGCAAGGAACTGTGTGTTAAAGTCACGTGACGCCAGTCCATCAGTTATAATGTCTATGGGTTGAGATAATTTCTGCTGGATTTTTTCTCGTTTTCTTCTTCTTCTGTGTGATCATCTAGGTATAATATCTAGCTCCACTTCTCAGACACCAGCATCTGCTCTCAGAAGATAACTTTTTTATGACACTGGCATAAATAGTTGAAAAAAACTCCCTCAATTGCCCCAAATTGTGTATTTTTTTGTTTTGTTCTTTAGGATACAAAGTTTGTGCAGCTGAAGACGAATTAAAGACAAATAGTGTAGAAGGATAGATATATTGAAACCAAGAACCTCAATCTCAAACTTCTTTCAAAAGCAAATTCAACAGATCGTAGAATTTATGCATAAGTTGATATTATGATCAGAAATTATCTGAGAACATCTAATTTTGGAATCGCCCCCATTCAAAAATGTAAATGTTGAACAAAGTAAGTATTAATAACTTCAGGATCCAATGGTTCGGATTGACAGCAGCTCTCGATCGGAAACAAGTACAAGTTTCCGATCCTTCTGATCTTCCCGGAGACACCTCTGATGTATGGAAGGTAGAACACTGTATTTTGTACTTTGTTATTGCTTTCCGAATGTCTTCGTTCTCTCGAATTGTTTCAATATCCTCCTCAGAAGTTTCTCTGGGAATCCGATTCGGTGAAGGTTCCCTCTGATGTGGTTGATTTCGGCATCTACTGACTCTTTGTTGTGACATATGCACATTGCTCTTTCCACCAATGTTGTTATTACCCTTCTCTTTGTCGAGTTTGTATGATCGCAGCTGTACAAATACTTTCCGTTATGTGTCTTCTTTCAATAGACAGAGATGCGGATAAAAGGGGGTGATAAAGTTGGCTTAGGTTTCCGATCTCGGTTCTGTCGTTCATTGCGTTTTGTTTTCTTTTATGTATATCATTTCCTTTTGCACCTTTTTTCTGTGATTTTTCGTAAGCAAAAATTTTGCCGTTTTTAAAATTGGGGTTGTGGTTTTCGTTAATGACGTGTTGATTTAATGCTGTGCTAGATTTTTTCATGCATTTGTGACCTTCTATTCGGTTTTCCAAAAGTTGTGACGTCATACCTACATATGTACGTCAAACAAACAAAAATCAGGAGACCAGATTCACTCAAATATGAATGAGGATTTCAAAAATATTTTTTACCTAAAAAAACGCAGTGGCGTATCACTTTTCTCTTTGATATGATTCAGTGCAAATCCCTCACGAACGCCACTGGCAAGAATGAAAAATATGTTGTACAGCAGAAAATGCCTTTTGATGCATAGAAGATGCGTACTACGTTTCACAAAAATATCTTCTGTCATACCAAAGTTATCACAAAAAAAAGTTTTTTTTTAAACTTCAGCACCCTGTAGTTCTAAAGTTAAGACCTTCAGGGCATATGAAGTTTTTCGCTCAAAATGAACCCTACTCCTTGAATATCAGCATGTTATTAAGAAACACCCTGTATATCACGAAAGAATAATCTAGAAGAGTGGCGATCTCTCGAGAATAATCTCGAATGTTCCGTGACGTCATCGGTACTCCCAACGGCCTGGCCGACAAATGCAGGTCAACGATTGTAAACAGCACCGGGGCGGACTCTTCGTATTTTCGTGATTTCCGTAACAATACTGTAAATAACGAAATTTAACTGATATTTTCTCCATATTGTTTTCATTTTGATCCTTCGAATACTATCCTCAAATCCCAAAAATACTATAAGTCTTTCAGAATAGTTTCCTTTTTCTCTCTCTCCCTCTCTCTCTGATGTTTTACCTCTTACGATATACGTTTTTTTTTTCGTCAATGGCATATTTTAAAAAGTTATCTTATATGTAAGATAACGGTAAGATAATATCTTTATCAAAATAGTCTACTCGACAAGTTGAAAATGGTCTAAAATAGAGATACTGCTCTTAAAATTATGTGTGATAGCTCATTGGATCCGGAATAACGCCTAGAAAAATGTGCCAAAAGCGTGTATTAGCACATAAAAAATTGCAAAAGTTATAAACAATTAGAGATGTTTTTTGCCAATATTTCATAAACTATTCATATTTAAGAAATTTCAGAAAAAGATTCTGAAAGAGGAGGAAATTTCCAATAAAAACTCTCTCCTATTTATAATTTTTATTCAACGCTGAAAATGGGTCTCCGAGCGACATTTCTAGGTTGCGCGCGCGGCGTCAAAAGCGAGTACGGCACATTAATTAATTTATTTAAGGTATTATTTTTTTAATTTGAAAAAATTATGGTGTATTCGGAACACTATAAATAATTTATTCCCATTGGAAATTTTACTTAAAGTTACTTTTTCAACAAGTTAAACGATTGTTAACTAACAAAATTTTCTCGAACTTCTGTCTTAATTGTAAATGAAAAAAAATGTTTAAGTAATTGTCGTGAAAATGTTTCGCTTCGTAGAGCCTTTTTTATATACATACTCAACAAGATTATGCCATAAAAGTTAAAAAAATATTCATACTTTGTTTATAATAATTTTTGTACTTGAACAAAAACAAAAAAACAGAGTAATGTTGTTGAAAAATTATTATTTTTCCTTAATCATCATATTATCGTTTTTTTAATAATACAAGATATAAATTAATTTGCAAAAAAAACCCTCCATTTGTTGATAAATTTTTTATAAACAAATTGATTATTTCAATATTTTTGGATTTTTTTTTTCAAAACTTCATTTTATTACAAATATAATGATTTTTGAAAGAAAAATTTTTCGTTATTAACAATTTTTAATTATTTATAATCGTTTGTTTTATATATCTATTGTTTAAATAATTAGTTGAGAAATTATTTTTTTTCTTAAAATCATAATTGACAGTCCTCTATAAAGTAACAGATTTTTTTTTTAACTTTGTTAGATTTTTTCTGAAACTTCTAAAATTAACAAAAACAACCATATATAACAAAGTATAGAAAAAAAAATTTCCAATTTTTTATTGTACTTTGGGAATTGGAATTGGAAAAAATTGGGAAAAACTTTTTTCTATACTTTGTTATATATGGTTTTTTTTTTAAATTTAGAAGTTTCAGTAAAAAAATCTAACAAAGTTAAAAATTTGTTTATAACAAATTGGTAAGTTAATAAACAATGGAATTTTGATAAAAAATTTTTTCTGTTACTTTATAGAAGACTGTCAATTATGATTTTTAGGAAAAAAAAAATTCTAACTAATTATTTAAACAATAGAAATATAAAAAAACTATTATTAACAATTAAAAATTGTTATTAAAGAAATTTTTTTTTTCAAAAATCATATTTGTAATATCATGAAGTTGTGAAAAAATATTTTTCAGAAATATTGAAATAATCAATTTTTTATAAAAAATTTATCAACAAATAGCGGGATTTTTTTTTAAAAATTTTTTTAAAAAAAAAGAAATTTTTTTTAACAACATTATTTGGATTTTTTAGTTTTTGTTCAAGTACAAAAATTATTATAAACAAAGTATGAATATTTTTTTAATTTTTATGGCGTGATCTTGTTGAGTATGTATATGAGAAAGGCTTTACGAAGCGAAAAATTTTTACGATAATTATTTAAAAAATTTTTTTCATTTACAATTAAGACAGAAGTTCGAGAAAATTTTGTTGGTTAATAATCGTTTAACTTGTTGAAAAATTAACTTTAAGTGAAATTTCTAACGGGAATAAATTATTTATAGTGTTCCGAATACACCATAGTTTTTTCAAATTAAAAAAAAATATTTAATATCTTAAATAAATTAATTAATGTGTCGTACTCGCTTTTGACGCCGCTCGCGCAACCTAAAAATGTCCCTCGGAGACCCATTTTCAGCGTTGAATAAAAATTATAAATAATGGAGATAGAGTTCCGGGAGCTAAGAGCTTTTTTTGAAATTTCTTAAATATGAATAGTTTATGAAATATTGGCAAAAAACAAAATGCCATTTTTTTTTCATCTTCAATTGTTTATAACTTTTGCAATTTTTTATGTGCTAATACACGCTTCTGGCACATTTCTCTAGGCGTTATTCCGGATCCAATGAGCTATCACACATAATTTTAAGAGCAGTATCTCTATTTTAGACCATTTTCAACTTGTCGAGTAGACTAAAACACGTATATTTAGTTGTTATATTACATTGTCAAATAAAGTTTCAGAGGAGTCCACAATATTTCTTCTGAGGTAAAAAATTGTTCGAAAAAAGATATCAGTAAAAAGTGAGATATAACAAAGATATAGTGATAGTATGACTCCAACTGACCTATGTTGAACAAGTTAACAAACCTTATTGGGATTGGATGTTCTATACAATGCTACTACGGGACAAATGTTTATTTAAATTGGTATATCTCAAACATTGCAATAATGTTGAAAAGGAAACCGCAATTTTATCTATTTAGTATAAATACTACTGCTAGGAAAATTTCGCGTCATCGAGTCAGTGTAAAGCGAGCTCGACCACAAAACTGAGATTAAAAGTATTGCTTCGTTAATTAAAAATGTTAGACTCGAACTACATTGTTACATATATTGTTTGGACAATTTCATTTTGGAATGTGTCCTGTGCCCTTGAGTTCAGATACCACAAAAATGAAGAACTGGAAGAAGTTTTGAGAAACCTCTCCGCTAAAGCTGATCCTGAAATCAGAACGCAGTTGTACAGCATTGGGAATTCTTCAGATCCTGGTAAGTTCTATAACATTAAAAAATTTGGAAAAAACGAAAACTCCAGCAATATCTAATTGACAATATTTCAGTGTGTACCCATTCCTACCATGTATTCAATTTACCATAAAATTAAGCATATTTCAAACGTAGAATTACACAAAATTTCAGAACAATTGAGCAATAACTGTATATTGCCACGAACTCCTTTCTCTACTGCATGTATCTGAGGATGAGATCGAAGTCAAATGACGGTTCTCGTACTTATGAATGTTATTCCGAGGAATTCATTTGCATATGAACAACACATTTTATTTGAAAAAAATAAAAAATACAACAACAATTTATTGACTCTTGGATCGATCGAGAGAAGTATTTTTTACCCGAATAGTCATGCGCGAGTTATCCATTTGAATATTGCACTCATTCTCGTTTTCACACAGTCCGAATGTTAAAGTGGGGATCTGCAAAAATATGCACTGACAACGAAAAACTTCAGATGATCAGATAGATAGAAATTTGAAAAGATAAGGAGAGATACAACTCATGCTTTCTTCAATGAAGAAAGTGAAATTGTTTTTTTAAATATCCTCTGGATCTATTCATTTGGGAAATTCCCATCTAAATCTTACAGATGAATATATAGGGTTTCAATCGAAAAAAAGCAGAAATGAACTTTATATAGATAACCTCCGATTATTCATAGTTCATAGGATTTCGTAAAATATTCTATATTCGTTTAAGAAAGTTCTAACCGCTTCCTGAGTTGTTTTAAGGAGTTTTGATGAATATTTGTATGAGTTAAGATCATGGGGCCTGGCCTCACCTATTATAGTAGGATTTGAAACCACTCTGGGGGCCTTGAAAAATATTTCACCGGCAGAGAAAGACCTGGGGGAATAGAAACAGTTGAAATGTATTCCATATCGAAAGAACCAACCATTCAAAAATGTAAATTAGCGAAGAGAATATTGTGACAAAAATGAATATATTATAATACAGTCAAGAAAATAATGTAATTATATATTTTTCTTTCTTTTGATTATATTTTTCTATAATATTACTTTAGCAAAAAACTGCAATTTGCGAGAAATTCTCGTTTGAAAAAATCAAGCAATATCTAACTTTTAGCTGTACATCGATTGAACCTACGACACTATTATTCAATAAACATAGATCAAACATCAAGTCAAATGATGTATACCTAAGTCCAACAATATTACTTGCGTATTAGACCAGGGCTTGTGAAGGCATAGAAGGGTCACTGAATTTTTTTTCATAATTCCGACTTAGTATCTCGGAATTATATAATTCCGACTTAGTATCTCGGAAATCCGACTTAACATCTCGGAATTATATAATGCCGACTTAGTATCTCGGAATTACGACTTAATAACTCGGAATTATATAATTCCGACTTAGTATCTCGGAATTATATAATTCCGACTTGGAATCTCGGAATTGCGACTCATATATTCCGAGATGTTAAGTCGGAATTCCGGATACTAAGTCGGAATTATACCTAACCTAACCTATGCCTTCGAAAGTGCCAATCAAGGGGGGTGGGGGTAGCTAAATATATGTTTGCAGGAATGGATAATGGTCTTTTATGGTTTTTGACTGAAGTATGTATTTTATCGAGAAAAGTTTGATGTGAAAGTTGTTAATAATTAAAAAATCTAAAATTTTTGTATTGATAATTTTCCAACATAACCTCAAAATTAACGAGAAAAACGCTAAAACTGTATTTTTTGTTTTTAATTTTTATCTCCCGCATTTTTTTATGAAACTTGGTGAAAACGTCCTTTTTTGTGTCTTAAATAGGCTGTAGTTTTTTCAGAGAAAAATATTCATTTTTCGATTGCATACGAATTTAAATTAAAAAAAAAGACTAATTTTCAATCAAAAAAGATGGTTTACACATTTTTAAGTTTTTAACTTTATTAGTGTTCATTTTCTTCGTTGAAACCTCGACTTTAAAATGGCAGGAAAAAAATATATTGTTTGTATGGCAAAATATTCAGTAATCTTAGGAATTTTTTAATTTTTTATTGTAAGTAAGCGTTGAAATTGACAAAAAAGATCAATTTTCATTTAATATAATGTCATTTACATTCAATGGGGGATGCCTGGCAATGTTTGCGCCTGGCCTCATCCTTAAGAAAGCAGTCCATCAGCAGTACATCCATTCGCACACAACTGATCCATCTTAATGATAATATCAGTTAAAACTAGCCATGAGAAGTAAATGAATACAAAAGGTCCATTTTGATTTTGGTAGTGTAGTAAACAAATGTAGAAGATTCATTTGTCAGCATTTAAGAGAGAAATCTATTATCTCTTTTAAGTGTAGCTGAAAATGGAATAAAATTAATGGCATCTATTTACAAAAGTACAAAACAATATACATCTCTAAATGAATCAAGAGTTCAACTTTATCAAACAGCGACTGTTAAATCTTCATTTCATTTCGAGAAATTTCCTCCAACTGAAGGAGCAGCTGAACAAAACTGCTACAGGGTATATTTTCAAATTCAAACTTGGCTCGGTAATCAATTAACAGGATTAGGGATGGAAACATCATGTTAACGGTATCATGCCTACATTCACAGAAAAAGAATTAATTCCCGAAAAATAGCTGAAAATTATCTGCTGTAGCTGCGAAACAAGATGCATTATTAAAAGATGTGGCTGTCGCAAGCATGGCTTGAGATGCACAAATTTGTGCTCTAATTGTCATGGTTCTGAAATCTGTTCAAATGCTGAAAAACCGTCGTACGAAAAATTTATTGACTTCGAGGACATCGAAGACGAAGACAATAAGTACACTGACCAAAAAATTTAAATCCAAATAATACTGAACTGAAAATCTAGAACTAAAAGAAATCGAAGATGAACCCACAAGCTTAAGAAAGCTGCATAGTTCTGATGATAAAAGGCGACCTACAAAAAAAAATTAAATTAAAATAAACCTATTTCGACATTTATTTTTCTATATTTGACTGTAATAAAACAATTTTATATTTCAATTTTTAAAAATAACTTACATTTTTATATTTATTATAAAAATAAATGAATAAGTTTTTTATTTTTTATTTTTTCATCAATTTCATCGCTTATTTGTAATAAAAAATAAGAAATTCTGAAGATTACTGAAAAATCGATTATGAAAAAGTAGTTTTTTGTATTTTTAACGATATTTTTCCATACGAACAATATACTTTTTTCATGCCATCTTGAAGTCGAGGTTTCAACGAAGAAAATGGGCACTGATAAAAATAAAAAATTTAACCAACTTTTTTAATTGAAAACTAGTATTTTTTTTTAATTCAAATTCGAATACAATCGAAAAATATATATTTTGCTTTGAAAAAATTACGGCTTACAGAAAGAACGTTTTCACCAAGTTTCACAAAAATATATTTTTTGCGGAAGATAAAAATAAAATGATAAATACACAAAACTTTTTCAGATAGGATCCATATTTCAGGCACAAATCGTAAAAAACCAATACCCAACCTTCAAAACGTATATTTAGCTATCCCCCCCCTCCCCCCTTCCGGAACTTTTACTAAATCGTCTTGATTTTTCTCAATTTACTTATAATTTAACCTAAATTTTCCGACCACCTTCATACTGCTAAGAATTTTCCATGAATTCGGTATTTAAAATCGGTTTGGCCCTGGTCTATATTTTGAGCGGTAGAATTTTCCTATATTTGGGAATTTGCAAGGAAAACTTTCGTTATTATTATTTTGGGAAAGTGGAGAAATTCCTTTTTGGACACCTGTCGGTAATGTGGAAATACCCCAGTCGTTGCGCCTCAGATGAACCCACGAAAAACTCCACCCCGTTGGCTTGTCAAGCCGTGGCCTCTGATGACACTTGGGCCTTTTGACCGATCATATCTTAACTGTTGTTTTCTTTCACAGTATCCACTCTAGTAATTTTGTGTCTTGTTCTACTTTCTACCAGTCCTTTACTGGGTGTATACTGTATAATTTTGGCTTGCCCGTAGGCACCCAAATCAGCTTGACGTAGTTTCGTTCTGCTAGTGTAATCAGTTCCTTTTTGAGGGTCCATACCATACCATTTTCTGGCTACCTAAAGTCTTCAGTATCGCCTGGCTGTCTGATAGAACATGGATCTGCTTTTCTTTCATTCATCTCCTATTACTTTTCTCCGAACATGGAAGTATTGCCATTGGTCCTTTGGTTTTCAGAACCACTCCTGCTCCCGCATTATTCTCCGTCCTAAATACGCTTTTCTATCTGATTTAATTCAGTTCTGTCCGGCATATGTATATACCGGGTGACACAGGATATAGGGCCACCCCTGTAACTTCTGCATTCGTGAACGGATTTTTCTGAAATTTGGTACAGTTATATAAGCAACCATTTCGGATTTGATCACATTACAATCCAATATGGCGGACTTCCGGTTTTTCTGGAAATGCCAGTAACTTTGTTTTTTCAAATGAAACACCCCGTATATTTTTACATATTCAAGTTCAACAGGTCAAAACAAGTCCAAACCCCATGTCAAATGTAATTTTTTTGAAACAATTGAAATTAAAATTGTTTTTTATTTTCATATGAAACCCCTATGGGCCACCTACCTGTCTCTCTAGAACATTCATTAAGGGAAAAATGACATATCATTTTTGTATTTCGGTGCAGTTACAGATTGTATACATTCAAAAATCTACAACTAGTTCATGAGTTTCCTTGCAGTTCGAATAATTTTTCAACTGAGTGAGCTGTGGAAAACAACATTTCTGAATCTTGTCAACTAATTGTGTTTCGCTGTCATCTTTCATCTCAACTCTCGATAATCAGTTATCTTCCGGGAATTAGTTTAGTAGAAATGTAAAATCAAAATTATAGGTTCACAAGAAGTGAACAGGTTGATATGTTATTAATTTACGGAGAATGTCTTGAAAACATTGTCGCCGCTTGTCAGTTATACGCTGAACGATACCCACACAGAAGACACCCACAAAGAACCTTTTTCAAAAATGTGGAGAGAAGATTCCGAAAAGAACCCAACAATGGAGAATATCATCGTAAGTGAGGAGGCAGAAATGAATTTTTTGCTTGTCGATTTTGATCCAACCGCTTCGACGCGGGAATTGGAATACCAATGCAATGTCAGTCGAGAAAACGCTAGAAAAATTAAAAAAAAACACCATTATCGTGCTTATAAGTATAACTTACACAATTAGTTGACAAGATTCAGAAATGTTGTTTTCCACAGCTTACTAAATTGAAAAATCATTCGAACTGCCAGAAAACTCATGAACTAGTTGTAGATTTTTGAATTTATACAATTTGTTACTGCACCGAAATACAAAAATGATATGTAATTTTTTTCCTTAATTAATGTTCTAGAGAGACAGGTAGGTGGCCCATAGGGGTTTCATTTGAAAAAAATGAATTTTTGATCAAAATGTGATGTGACTGAATTGATTAACCAATAGGTAACAAAAAAAATAATTTTTCAGAAAAAAATAAATTTTTCTGTTATTTGCGACTCATTGTGAATAGCTTCGACCAAATCTCATTTATCCACGAAATAAAATAAAAAAAAAAGTTTCAATTGTTTAAAAAAAATGAAATTTTACATAGGGTTTGGACTTGTTTTGACCTGTTGAACTTGAATATGTAAAAATATACAGGGTGTCCCATTCGAAAAAACAAAGTTACTGGCATTTGCAGAAAAACCGGAAGTACGCCATATTGCATTGTAATGTGATCAAATCCGAGATGGTTGCTTATATAACTATACCAAATTCCAGAAAAATCCATTCACGAATGCAGAAGTTACATGGGTGGCCCGATATCCTGTGTCACCAGGTATATATATATATATATATATATATTTATATATATATATATATATATATATATATATATATATATAATATATATATATATATATATATATATATATATATATATATATATATATATATATATATATATTATTTATATTTATAATTTGGAAAATTATTGTTATAATTAATATATTTTAGCACCGCGTTGGGCGACAATTGATATGGTTTGACATTTTGAAAAATCTATAAATTGTTAACTTAAAATGAAGATAGCTAATTATTTTTGGTATTCTTTGAGAGCCAAATTTATATGATATAAATAGATATTTCTGACCCTGTAATAATAATCGTCAGCGAACGTCACTGTTCTCTCGTCACGCTACCAACAATTATTATTTTCTTCGCCACAGCTAACAACAGTCGGTACGCCCTTGTCTCATATAGTCGGTTCAAAAGGAATTTGGCCACTGGTGGCTAACTTCAGTTTACTGAATGATCTTAGTTATGTTAGTTGATCATTGTGAGAAAATAAACAAACCAAATATCAAAAACAATTATCTCCTTTATTCAGGAAGACTTAAAAATACCTGGCCTACGAGAAATAACTTATGCTAGAGTGAATCAAACAATTATTCACGGATACTCATAAAATGCATATCATGGATAGATAAACAGAACCTCACTTTCTCTGTGAGAGTAATTTTCTGTTATTGTTCATAAGAAAGTGACATAGAGTTCATCGATTGTGAGAAATATTATTTGTGAAATAGTTCAGGACCGGGAAAGCACTATTAAAGGTTTTATACCTGGTTGGAACTGTTGGTGTTCACAACTATACCATAAAAACAGGAAGTCTCCTCTCTCCAGCCTTCGTTGGGACTGCAAAAACCATGTGTCAGGAACGTATCGATGCGGGACTCAGCTTTTGGAATCGTGGATATATGATATCATTAAGGTAATCTTGTTTTGTTAAGCAAATGATGGAATTATTCCATTTTTCTTTTAGTGAAATTTTGTGCGTGCTTCCGCTTTGGAAAATATTTTCGATCTCCTCGAAGCTTTGTTTTTCCGTCGCTTCGCAACATCTTGCCCTTGTTGTTGTTCCATTTGAAATTTCGAATTCGCGCACCAAATTGTCACTTTGCACTGTTTATATTAATGTTGCACAATTTATACACACAATTAAATTCCCATTCTCATCATTAATTACAAGTTTGAATAATAATTGCTTATGATACCTTCTCTTTGCCATTCTCTCACAATTTCCAACTTTTCATTTGATCATCTCTTCTCTGATTGGCTATCTTTCATAAAGACGTTTGCTGTTCTCTCATTGGCTAACTTTCAGTTTGCTACAATTTCATGTACAGAGTGTTTCAAGTTTATAAATGTGTTGATTACTTTTTATTCATGATAATTTTGCAAATCTTGACTTTTAATTGTCTTTTGAGCAATTATGAGTTATGATAATTTTGATAGTGTATATAATTGACTGTTTTATAGTACTTTGACATTTTTATCTATCCATATCATACCTAGGCTCATAAAATACATTGAATTTTAAAAGCTATTTACAACAAACTCTTAAATTGATTTAATTTTTTATTTATTTTTTTTTTTTTGTCTTTTAAAATTTACAATGGCATAAAAAAAAAATATATATATATATATATATATATATATATATATATATATAATTTTTAGTTTCTTGACCACATATATATTTACTTCAATTTCTCGGAATAAAGGTCTGATTCAGTCAATTCATTCTCTTAACTACGTTTCGACATGGTATTTGTCATCATCAGGTTAAAACACTAAAATTAAAAATATGGAGTTTGAGACATATTTAACTTAACACAATATTGAAATGTATGCACTAAAATAATTCTTTAAAAACATATGGTTCAAAATATAACACGTTATTTAACTCAATATAAAAATATCTGTAACATTTATGAGTATTCACTTACAAATTATATTATTATATAAATACCATTTCGAAACGTAGTTGAGAGAAATTATATGAATTGACTGAATCAGACCTTTATTCCGAGAAATTGAGAAAATATATATATATATATATATATATATATATATATATATATATATATATATATATATATATATATATATATATATATATATATATAACGACTGAAAATTGGTATGAACAGTGGGGAATAACGGGGATCTTTAGTCAGCACAAGTGTTGAATTATGAGAAACTCTTTAATACGTTGGACCGAGCTTTCATTTCAATTTTGAAACTTCTTCAGGGCCCTAAAATATGTAAATTACATTATTGAGAAAAAATACTTAAAATGAAGGAAGTACTTACAGTAATCTGAGTGGTTGATTGATAAACATTAACTTAAAAAAAAACGTAAAATATACAGGGTGTCCTTGGACTTCGTCTTTTCCTCTCGAGAATGTCTAGATGATGTCAAAATATCACCAGTACTTCATATAACTTTTGTTCCTAAAAGCCTTCGTTACCAAGTTACGGGCCCTCAAAGTTACAAAATGAAAAATGTTTTTCTTTGATAACTTTCAAAGTGAATATTCAAAATCATCTAAATTTTTGTGATTGACTAAACAAATGAATTCCTTCGATGAGCTTTCATGCAGGAGTCAGTTGTTTTGCTACAAAGTCAGGAACGGACTACTCCCGATGGTCCACACCCCAAAACTTTGAAATGACTGGGATTTGTCAATATGTTTTTACAAAACAAGGTTACCTGGACAATTTCCTGAATAAAAGTACTGGTGTGGAAAATCGATCGGAGCAACGATTTTTTATTAAAATGCATTTTTGTTCGACGACATCCAACCTGAGATGTCTACCATTATTCGCAAAGATTAATTTGTAATGAAACTAGGAATGATAGGTACAATGTTCATAACGAATTTTTATCATGCAAAAACGTTTACCTTACAAAACTCATGGTGTAAATAATCAATCGCAAGCCTCAAGAGCAAACAGAAATGCAAAATCTGCTACAAAAACTGCTCGATATGACCCCCATCTCTCTCAATACATTTTCTTAGTCGACGCAAACACCCTCTCTGCACTTGAAATAGCATGCCAGGGTCGTTTCGTATGGCTTCACAATGTAATGTAATTCTATTCAACAAGGCATCTATGGTGTGAAGGGGTGTAGCGTAAACGAGGCTTATTACATGCTCCCACAGAAAGAAATCCAATGGATTTAAATCCGGAGACCGCGGTGGCCATGAATATGGCCCACCTCTACCAATCCATATATTGGGGAAAATCTGGTTCAGATGGTCCCGCACAATCAAACTAAAATGAGGAGGAGCGCCATCATGCACAAACCACATATCTCTTCGGGTTTGCAATGGAAGATGTTCCGAAAGTCCATTCAAATCGTTCTGAATGAACTCCAAATAACGTTCTCCATTCAATCGGTCATGTAGAACGAATGGTCCTATAAGATGGTTTCCTATGATACCAGCCCAAACATTCAAGTTGAATTTCCGTTGGTGTTTGGTTTGCAATATCCCATGGGGATTTTCTTCGGCCCATATGAGAGTTGATTACTCCATCTCTACTGAAACCTGCTTCATCAGTGAATAAAACTCGAGTAATAAAAGTCATATCCTCTCTCTGCTTATCCAGGAACCAATTGGCATATTCCAGTCGTGCTGGAAAATCTTCAGGTGTCATGGCATGTACCTTGTGGATGTGATATGGGTGGAGCAGTTGTTCCCTAATTATTCTATGATTAGTGGACTTGGATGTATGGAACTGTTCTGGTAGGTTTCTGAAGCTCATTGAAGGATCATCAGCGACAGCTTCCAGAATATTTTCTTCCAATACAACGGTACGCACAGCCCTAGGAGCGCCCTCACCACTTTGTTTTGGCAAAACTGAACCTACAATAATATCGAAATAAAACAACAGGCTCCAATTAATTATCCATTGGACATACCTGTCTCCCTCAAGCTGCGATCGACACGCTCGAACGTTTCTCTTGCCGGTAACGTTCGATTGGGAAAATACTCAGCATACAGACGACGGGCTTCTGCAGCATTACCAAATGCTCGTCCATACAATGCGTGCATATCTGCATATTCGTTGAAAGTAAACTGTTCGGCCATATCAAAACACTTCAAACTGTCCTATTAGAATATTGACAATACAATGACAACGCACCACTCAACAAAACAAAATCGCAATCCAGTTGTCATTTTTTATCCACACTAATTTAATTATTTTCTACAAGGTGTTTTTGGTCAACATCTGTGGAAGAAATGGAACATAAATTTATTCACCGGATATTTTTCACCTATTCATGTGTAGCCGTCTTTGTAGTTTATTCGTTTGCTTTTCAATAGTTAGGTCTTCCGATGTGCGTTTTTTCAGCTAAATTTATCTTCGGGTTAATATTTTCTCCCATGAAATTATACTTATCAGTGAAATCCTCAACATTTAAGCTGTGAATACGAATTCGCAACATCCAAATGTTGAGTTTCATGAGATTCAGATAACACAACACGAAACGTGCTTATTCCACGCGTACATACAAAATATGGACTGAATTCGATATTTCATAGTGAAGTAGCTTGTTAGTTAAAAAACACCATAAATCTACATAACTTGATATTTCATTTGAAAAAATATCTACATTGTGAATGAAACTTTCAACTAGGTACTGTACTTTTTGTATTTTGTATTATCCCTGTTATAAATGTTGTTGAATTAACGTTAGCATTAGTATTTCTACTATGAAAATTTTTCATTTCAAATAATGGTGAACGATCGGGTTTGATGTCGTCGAGTAAAACTGCATTTTTATTAAGAATCGTTGCTCCGATCGACTTTCCACACGAGTACTTTTATTCAGAAAATTGTCTACGTAACCTTAATTTGTAGAAAACTATTGAAAAATTATCTGTCATTTCAAAGTTTTGGGGTGTGGACCATCGGGGGTAGTCCGTTCCTGACTTTGTAGCAGAACAACTGACTCCTGAATGAAAGCTCATCGAAGGAATTCATTTGTTTAGTCAATCACCTAAATTTAGATGATTTCGAATATTCACTTTGAAAGTTATCAAAGAAAAACATTTTTTTTTTGTAACTTTGAGGGCCCGTAACTTGGTGACGAAGGCTTTTAGGAACAAAAGTTATATGAAGTACTGGTGACATTCCGACAAATGTTTACATATATTTTACGTTTTTCTTTAAAAGTTAATGTTCATCAATCAACCACTCAGTTTACTGTAAGTACTTCCTTCATTTTGAGTATTTTTTCTCAATAATGTAATTTACATATTTAAGGACCCTGAAAAAGTTTCATAATTGAAACGAAAGCTCGGTCCAACGTCTTAAAGAGTTTTTCATAATACAACACTTTACTCCGACCCCGAAATCCCAACAATTTTGAATCAATCGGACATAATTACAAATCTAGTCCGCCATCTTGGATCCGGCATTTGCTTCTTTTCTCTACCAATAATTTCATAATGCATTGTCACCGGAATTATGAATACCTGCTGAATTTCAAAAATTAATCGGAAGACTAGGAGTCGGTCAAAATTCACTTGCAAGATTTGACCCTAACTAACGATTGATTTGAAATTTGGCAGTCATTCATTATTTCGGTGACAATGCATTATTAAATTTTTGTTCGAGAAAAAAAAATGGCGGCTCCAAGATGGCGGACGAGATTTGTAATTATGGTCCGAGTTGATTCAAAATTGGTAAAAGGGGGTTTTCGTGGTTGGAGATTATGAATGTTTTGTCAAAATTGATAAATTCAAGATGGAGGCTCCAAGATGGCGAACGAGTTTTGTGATTACGGTCCGATTCGATTCAAAATTGGTATATGGGGGTTTTCGGGGTCGAAGATTATGGAATTTTTGTCAAAATTCATAAATTCAAAATGGCGGCCCTAAGATGGCGGCCCTAAAATTAGTGTGTGGGAGTTTTTGGAGTCGGAGATCATGATTTATTTCAGCTCAAAACTTACAGGGAAGATACCTTGTAATAACGATGCTCTATTAGAAATGAACAGATTGAGGCTACCTAACTAGAAAGCAAAAAATAAACTAACTAATACAAAACCTTTTTCCTCCGATTGACAGCAAATATTAATTTTGCAGACACATATCAATCAGCAAAGTATTACTTCTCCTTCCTAGGCAGCAAAGTAAGGACTGTCCTGCCTAGGCAGCAAAATAATTATTCTCAATGGGAATAAAACTTTTTTTGAAAAAAAAACCATTCATTAGCAATTATTACATAATTCTTTTAACAAGAATTTAAAAAACATAGTTTCAGTTGTTATTAACATTGATAGTAAAATTACTACAATTTTGAATGAATAGACCACCTTTTCTTTCCTCAGATATCGTTCTCTTTACATTCACTATATTACCAGTTTGATTCGCCTCATAAGTAGGTCCTACATTTGTCAAAACTTTTTCACAAATACTGGTTTTACTTGTCATTGAATCCTCAATGTACCCTTCTGCTGTAGTTGAGGATTTCCACCCACCATGTCTCTTCAACATTGTTATGTCACCTCCTGAATTTACAAGTGAAGTGGCAGAACTTCTACGGAGGCAGTGTCCCGTATATTATTTAGCATTCGGCAACTTTAAATAGACAGCTATTTCTTGAGGTATTTTACCAAATTTATGGATACCAACAAATTGCTTTACGGATTTACCTTTTACGTATTGAAAAAAAAATCTTGTGTCTTTTAATTCAGCAGGCCGAAAAGCCATATTATTTTCTAAAATCTAAATATTCCATTATTACGAAAAGACCTCGAATTCTTCGTCTTCGTGTTCAATAGGGATACCAATAGTTTATTGTTCATATCTTCAATATTTTCTAACTTAAAATTCAATAGTTCCTCGCAGCGACATGCACCCGCAATTCCAAAAATCAATACACCCTAAAAGAATGGATTATAAGTATTTTGACTCTATCGTATGAATATCTTATTTAAAACTTACTTTTGCTAATAAATATTCATCATCTGGAGAATCCAGTATAAAGTTTGTAATATCTTGTTTTTCGAAAACTCGGGACTTCTTTGCCTTGTAGCCTTCGGATGCCCGTTTTAAATATGCCCGCAACTTCAAATATCTTCCTATATCTACGCCATTTTTAACATTCATAGTTGCCTTCAACATGGAATATACAGACCAAAGTGTAGAACAAAATAAGCAAGTAATACATTCTCCAAAAAAGTCTTCGCGCATTTTTCTCCATGCAATAATCCATAAATCGTTTATAATTTCCTTCATATTTCATCCGACACTTCTCCGGCAACAAATTTAACTCAATATTTTTTGCCACCTCCCTTATTTCTGCGCTCTGGTATGTTCGGAATACGGATGTACGAAGAGACCTCAAGATTGAGAGCATTAAAGAAGATATTTGCCCAAAAGCACAAAGATTGACAACTTGTCAACATCAACTCTAGCAAAGACTAAAAAGAAGAACCTAGTGTAACATTGACAGATTGAAAGTGACTCAGAAGCAATGCATGGTGTACATAAAAAAAATTAAAAAGCGATGTTAAAAAAAAACAGAGAACCTGAGCGACATCAATGGATGAACCTTAGAATTGAATATTTTAGGCTGAAAAAAATCATTTTGATCCGTTATGAAACATTTCGATACGATAGACAAATTCATGATACTACATGTTGATGAATAATTTTGTATTAAGAGCAATAGATAGCTCCTAACGTAAGCTTTTTCGATACCCGTATAATTCTCTATACCGCCCAATTTACAATACACACAATACAATGTGGGCTATATACCTGTTTTTGCAATAGGCCAAAAGTAGATCATGATGGATGGTCCCAAATGGGTCGCTTATTGAAAAATTCTGGGAGTAGAATTATTATTCAAATTATCATTTAACTGGAATTGTAGTTTACAGAATACCAAATTCGCCTAACTGAAATTTTCGTTCAGCTCAATAACTAAGCACAGAATACATGGGTTGGTAAAAACAGGTGATAAAATATGCATTATGAAGTTTTTCAGATTTAATTTTTGGTGGTATTGATTCCTTTCAACAATAAATAAATTGGCGAACGCAGTGACTATTTGACGTAGATTCGGTTGAATTCTCCCAAGTATATAGTGGAAAATAATTCCAGTCTCAAATATACTGACATACTCGGAAGTTGACTTTTAAAAATTCTGAATATATTCGGTGTCGATTTTTTTTACATTCTCAATACTTTATTCTTTAATTTTCTGCTCAGATAAACCACAGCCTTTGTGGGTATTGGAGTTAACAGCCGCCGAAGAAAATAAAATAGGAGTTCCAAATGTGAAGTTGCTGGGAAACATGCATGGAAATGAAGCTGGAGGGAGAGAGGTTCTCTTACATTTTATTGAGGTAATTGGAATTCATATTAACCAACAATAGGCAGATATATTTATTGTACAACTTTACTATATGAAGTATTTCAACATTCCCTCTTTCACAGATTTTCATATATATATAAACATATATATATATATATATATATATATATATATATATATGAATGTATATATATATATATATATATATATATATATTTTTTTTGTTCGGTATAACGGTTTCGGGGGGTTGCGTATACTTGAACTGTTCAAAAACCCGCTCGCAGTTTTTCCCCTCCGAAGCCCATTCTGCGCAAGGAGGTCCCATAACTTGAGAAAATTCACGGACGGCCGCTTCTCGTGGCGTCTCCAAAGCGTCCTCACTGGGACGAGCGTCGATATTCCTATTATGGGAAAAACCTTCGCGTGGGGTAATTTCCATAATAGGCGCCGAGCCCTCAGCCACTTTCCTCCAGGGATTTTGGTTTCCGGCGACAGACTCCTCGCGACTGCGGAAACTACCCGGCCTAAAACTCTTATCTTTAATATTTCTAAAGGAATCATATATTATGCCAAATAGTTTTCAAACATTTCAGCCCATTATCCCCATTCGTCTCGGCCCGTCTCTCCCCTACTTCCGCTTTCCTTTTTGAACGGAAGTCGGGGGAAAACCTTCCACCACCCCTACGTTCCTCCACGTAGGCCTCTTGGTCAACAGAAAAATTTTGCCCCAATTTGGAAAAGTTTGAGTTTCGCGGAGGTTTCATTGGAAACTCATCTTGTCTCCCCGTAATCTCGCCAGATGTGCGAGATGCCGGCTGAAACCTTTTTGAGAATTTCTACCCGACGGGCTTTTCCGAAATCCGCGGAGTCAAAATTTTTTTGTGTCAAATCCAGTTTCATTGCTAGCCCTGTCGGTCAGCCCGCCAACAGAGTCTAGTTCGAAATAACTTTTCTCTTTAAATTTTGGAAAAAAACCCGAAGTGGGTTTTCAGTTTCTAAATCATTGAAAAATCCCAAAGAGGGTTTTTCTGACAAATTTTTGGGAAATCTCGAATCCCAAATTTCCACTCTTTGTGGACTCGCCTCTCGCGATCCCATTTCGTTTATATACAATTCATCTCCAGAAAAACATACTTTCATATTCTCACGGAGTATTTAAATTCCTATCTGAATCTAATTTTGGTGTCGAGACTCGAGTTGAATGGTTTTCTGAGCCATTATTGTTTTCAAAAGAGCCGAACAAATTTGCGATTCATGTCTGTAGCAACGCTCCTCGGACCTAAGTGAATTGTAGACGGGCTCATCTACCTAACGCTTTGGAAAGCCTGCAAAAACTAACAAATCATTAGACAGATTCGCTGCAAGTCTGTCTGTTTGTTAATGGCAAAGCGACCTGGCTAGTCGGCCTACTGGGTTCGGATAATGAAAGCCGTGTTTGAAACTCGTCGATTTTTCGTGGATTCTTCCATACCAAATATCGAATGCCAGTGAAATTTATATTGGAAAAAATTATTTTTTTGGGCGCCTAACAGAGGTGTTGAATTTCAGACTAATTTTGGGTTTCGCGAAATAACGATGGAAGTTTTTCCCCATAACTTAAAAAAAATCCCCAAGCCACCCTGGGGACTGGAGGGGCCCCCGGGTTTTAAAAACTTGATAACGACGTAGTGAATCCCCCAACGGGAATTTTCCCTCTTTCCCCCCAAAAACCAAGATCGGGAAAAAGGAAACCTTTTGATGCAGGATTTTGGAAAGTAGGCGCTTTTTTCCCCCCAAAAGGGGGTTCGCTTTGGGGGGGGTTCTAAAGGGGGAAACCCCAATGACGACGGCGGAGTTTCACCCCCAAAAAAAATAAAAACTTTATCTAATGGGGGAAAAATTTAAATTTAAATTCTCCCCTTTTATTGATTTATGCCGAAAGAAAGGGAAAAGTCATTTTTGCCCCTGGGTAGCTTCTCGGTTTGAGAAAATCCCGATCGGGAAAAATTTCCCAGTTGAAAAAAGGGGGAAAAATATCTTTGAAGCTCTCTATTCCATATCTCCCGATTAAATTTTCCTGTATAAGATGCGAAAATACTTTAGAGAACCCCTGATTTCCCTCTTATCCAAATTGGCCGGAAAAAAAACCCTTAAACATGAAAAATTGGGGAAAATTTCTTTTTCCCCAAAAAAAAGCCCTTCGCCGTTGAAGGCGGAAACTTTCTTCTAAATTTTTTTTGGGGGCGAAAAAAAAAAGGCGAAAAATGATTTTTTTTATTTCCGTAAAAACCTCCCCCCTTTGGGGGGTACGTTTGGGGAAAAAACCTCGGGGGGTTTAGATCCCCGTTTTCAAAAACCCCGGTTCTCTTAAAAAAAATTTTTTTTGGCTCGAAACAAAAAAAAAAAACCTTTTTAATCGCCGCGCCCCTTGAAAAAAAGGGGTATTAAAAAAACACCTCCCGATATCAAGCAACCGGCGGCGGCCCCTAAAATTTATTAAAAAAAATCTCCAGACGGGGTTGGAAAAAGCATTTCTAAATCTAAAAAACGTGAATTTCTTTTGGGGAAGGGGGTCCCCGTTTGGTTTTGTTATGAACTTTTCTCCGTCCCCAAAAAAACCCCCCAAAAAAATTGTTTAAAAAAAAGTTTACAACATTTAGTCCAAAAAAAAAAAAAAAATTTCCCTGGTAAAGGTTTGACCCAGTGGGTGTATGGAAAAATTTACACTTTGGAATCTAAGTTTAAAAAAAAAAATTTCATTTTCATAATAAGGGTTTTACCTAGATCGGTGGTTGTGACCTAGGATAACACTAGAGATTATAAAAAAAAAAAAAACCCCAAATTTTTTTAATCAATCCCCCTTAATTTTTTTCCCTTTGAAGAAAACTAACATTCTAACAAACGGTTTTCCCCTCTAATGTCATAAATTTTTTTGTCAAATGCGTATAATAAAGTTTTCCTTGGTAAAAACAGTAGGGGAAAATTTTTCCCAAATGAAAAATATTTAAAAAAAATTTTTCAATAAAAAAAATTTTTAAAATATCTTCAACCCGTGGTTGGAATAAATGCAAAACAAAGTTTCCTTTTTTTTTTTTCTGCATTTTTAACTTTTATATATTATCTTTTTAAATTTTTTATTAAAGGGCCCAAAAATTTCCCTCATATGGGGAAATTTTAAAAATATTTTGGCAAAAATTTTTTCATCAATCCTTTCATCAAAAAAACCCCAAAAAAAGTTGTAAGTTCCTTCGTCTTTTCTTGTTTGGCGGGGAAAATTTAAAAAAAATTTTAAAATTTTTTTCTCAAAAACCCCCATTTGGGGGAAAAAATTTTAAAAAAAAATTTTTTGGAAAAAGGGGGGGGAACGACATTTTTTAGTATTCAAGTTTGGAAAAAAATCGGATGAAAAAAAAAAAATTTTTTTTTAAAAAAAATTTTAATTTTGGGAAAAAAAAAATTTTTGACAAAAAAAAAATTAAAATAAAAAAAATTTAAAATTTTTTTAATAATATTTTT